>JACEFZ010006371.1:220000-230000 GCA_014155875.1 Cepaea nemoralis | reverse complement strand
TAGAATGTAGAAAATGTAATGCAGGGCAATAGAATGTAGAACAATAGATTGTAGAGAAATATAATGTACAGCAATACAATGTAGAGAAATCGAAAGTAGAGGAATAAGATGTTAACAATACAATTTAGAATAATGTAATGCAGACTAATATAATTTAGAGCAATGGGAACTAACATTGTAAACCAAAGCAAAGAAACTCAGTAACTTACCATGTCCTGAGCCTCTCCACTGTGCCCTGAGCTGCTTTACCGTGCCCTGACCTGCTTTACCGTGCCCTGTGCTGCTTTACCGTGCCCTGTGCTGCCTCACTCTAATCTAAGCAGCTCCACTGTGCCCTGAGCTGCCTCATTGAGCCATGAGCTGTTCCACTGTGCCATGAGCTGATCCACTGTGCCCTGAGCTGCCTCACTTTGCTCTAAACTGCTCCGCCGTGTCTTGAGCTGCTCCACTATGCCCTGAGCTGTTTCACTCTACTCTAAGCTGTTTCACAATGCCCTGAGCTGTCTCACTATACTCTAAGCTGTTCCACAGTGCCCTGAACTGTCTCACTCTACTCTAAGCTGTTCCACAATGCCATGAGCTTTCTCACTCTACTCTAAGCTGCTCCATTATGCCCTGAACTGTCTCACTCTACTCAAAGCTGCTCCACTGTGCCCTGAGCTGCCCTACTCTACTCTAAGCTGTTCCACAATGCCCTGAGCTGTCTCACTCTACTCTAAGCTATTCCACAATGCCATGAGCTTTCTCACTCTACTCTAAGCTGCTCCATTATGCCCTGAACTGTCTCACTCTACTCAAAGCTGCTCCACTGTGCCCTGAGCTGCCCTACTCTACTCTAAGCTGCTCTATTGTGTCCTGAGCTGCTCCATTCAACACTGTGCTATCCAAACCTCATCCTAAGCAACTTCAGCTTGGGCTGTTCTCTTGTGACTAAACTATAATGTGATCTTCTTTTATATGATCTACTCTGTAATGATCTATACTTCTGTGATTTACTCTGATGTGATCGTCTCTACTACTATCTACTCTGCTGTGGCATTATCTACTCTAATGTTATCTACTCTACTGTTATTTACTATAATATATACTCTTGTGTGATCTTATCTACGCTACTGCTGGGATCTTCTCTACTGCTGTCTACTCTGCTGTGACCATATCTAGACTACCCTGATCTACACTACTAGTATCGACTTTTCTGTGGTTTTAGATGTGATCACTACACTATCATAATCTACTACAATGTGATCTACTCCACTTTTGTCTATCCTTTTGTTTATGCTACAGTTCTGCTCCATTATTACTTACCCCAGTGGCGGACTGGGTCTAAAAATAGTAGTTACCATGAGACGAAGCTACTGAAAGGACATTAGCATTTTAAACACACTGTATAATGTCGAATGGGCCCACCTCACCTGGATCTCACAAGGTTCACTTGCTAATCGGGCAAGCTGACACCCGCCGATCGGTTACTCTGATTTTATCAACGCGAGGAATTGGCAAGGGTTCTGGAGGAACCTCAAAACTGAGGGAAGACCAGGAGAACTTCCAGTGAGATGGCAGTTGGAACCATCAGCAGTATGATTCTACGCTGGCTGTTGAACGAGGCCCATGGGAAAGTCCTGAGATCATTGGTGTCGTTTCTTAGCTCCCCGGGAAGGTTAACCCGGTCAACAAATGCCCGCAGAAGTCGGATGGGTCGGCCTAACGGCGCAAGAACGCAGCTCTGCTGTAAACAGGCACAACGCAATCACATCCGAAAAAAAAACTCCGGATGAACGAAGAAGAAGAAGTTTCTTAGCTCGACTCAACTCAACTATCAACGCTTAAACAATCTTCTGTCTTGTAACTTCTCTTTAACATACCCAACCCTACCACGAAACACTCTTTCCCACTTCAACGATCCATTAACTTATAGCACGACGCTGTTCCCACAAGCCGCTCTGTTTGAGAACCATCGGAAAGCATTCTCAGCTGTATTTTTATTGCTCATTTTAAAAAACAAAAGAAATATGCCCGAGCGAGGCGGTGCACTGGAATGTCTCAGTTTATCTTTATTTTCTCAAGTAACCTCTTTACTTACAAGTTCATTGCGACCGATCATTCCAAGCGATTCTGACATCACCACTCTCCTCCCTTTTCCCCGACACGCGCAAGGTCACTTCCGTACCCCTAAGAAAGCAAAATTAAAGCTTCCTCCGGCGCTGATTGGCTGCATTCCCGTAATTCTGTTGCCTCTCATCCAATAAGGAATATTCTCTCGTCTTATTGGACACCCTCATACCCCAACCACGTCATCGTCTTCATTCTTCTTAAATTCTAGGAACTCCCACTATAAATTTCTCCTCGGATCTCCTTTCTGCCCCGACCCTCTTTCTGGACATAAAATCTTACTGTCCTGTCTCCCTCCCTCCCTCTCCATCTATGACATGTATTATCAATCATTTCTTCCGGTCTCTGCTGCGCAATCAACTCTCCCTCACCCCTTACTTTTCCAACAGTTCTTTCTTTGCCTCCCTCCCATCCTCTCTTCTAAGCTTACAACAATTATTTTCCTCAAGCGCGCAGGTCCCCAAGCTTGAGACTTGCCTAACTGGATGACAGGTGTTTGATGTTTGGTCCCTGAAGGAACCATCGCGAACCCCGCTGTGGCGAGTTTCAATGACCAAGACTGTACTATCGTTAAACTCCCCTCCCCCACCACACATCACAACGTTCACGGCTCCTGCCCCGCACTACCACACATTGACTTAAAAGCTGTGGTGGCCTAACTATGCCTGTTCGGCCTGTGTTTATTTCCTGTTGTAGCCAGGACAAAGGGGAGTCACCAGCGCCTACTCCTAGTGGGTCCTACTTTTTCATTCACAGGTTCCATCTGTCAAGCTTGTGAATGTGGATAGTTGTCTTAATGAAATCAGCCTACGTGGCTGAACTTAACGGTGGATCATTCTGATATCTATCTATCTATCTATCTATCTATCTATCTATCTATCTATCTATCTATCTATCTATCTATCTATCTATCTATCTATCTGTCTGTCTGTCTGTCTGTCTGTCTGCCTATCTGCCTGTTTGTCTGGTATGTGTGTATGTGTGTGTGTGTCTGTGTGTGTGTGTGTGTGTGTGTGTGTGTGTGTGTGTGTGTGTGTGTGTTCACCTTACTCGGTTAATTATTTTGTTTCGTTCACCCGCTGTGAACCCAAGCGTAGTCCACACTATTATTCTATTATATTATGTTTAGTGCACTGGACTGAATTTTGCGTGTGGATGTGCTTTCCCTAGTTTAACATATAATTACTGTATGTTTACGGATGCACGCGTAGATTTGTTCTTTAAATGTCGAAGTGGGCTAGTGGAAACCATACTGTCCAGCTCATTCGCTGACGGTGCGGTTTTGTGTCATGTGTCAGATGAGCCGCTCTAGTCAGTTGGATGCCAGTGATTTCTGGGGGGAGGGGGTGGAGAAGAAGAGACAGGAAACGATGCAGCATGTCAGTCACCTGTATTACAATTTATAAAGATCAGTGAAGCCCTTTCCCTCCCCCCTCTCTCCATCTCTCTCTCTCTCTCTCTCTCTCTCTCTCTCTCTCTAACTCTCTCTATCTTTCCGTCTCTCTCACCCCCCTCTCTCTCTCTAACTTTCTCTATCTTTCCCTCTCTCTCCCTCTTCCTCTCTCCCTCTTTCTCTCTCTCGTCCTCTCTCTCTCTCTCTCTGTCGCTCTCTCACCCCTCTCTCTCTCTCTAACTTTCTCTATCTCTCTCTCTCTCTCTCTCTCTCTATCTCTCTCTATCTATCTCTCTGTCTCGCTCTCTCACCCCTCTCTCTCTCTCACTTTCTCTATCTCTCTCTCTCTATCTCTCTCTCTCTCGCTCTCTCACCCCTCTCTCTCTCTCTAACTTTCTCTATCTCTCTCTCTCTATCTATCTCTCTCTCTCTCGCTCTCTCACCCCTCTCTCTCTCTCTAACTTTCTCTATCTCTCTCTCTATCTCTCTCTCTCGCTCTCTTACCCCCCTCTCTCTCTAACTTTCTCTATCTCTCTCTCTCTCTATCTCTCTCGCTCTCTCACCCCTCTCTCTCTCCCTCTCTCTCTCTCTATCTCTCTCTCGCTCTCTCACCCCTCTCTCTCTCTAACTTTCTCTATCTCTCTCTCTCTCTCTCTCTCTCTATCTCTCTCTCGCTCTCTCACCCCTCTCTCTCTCTCTCTCTCTCTCCCTCTCTCTCTCTCTCTAACTTTCTCTATCTCTCTCTCTCTCTCTCTCTCTCTCTCTCTCGGCGTTGAGTGGGAACACGTTGACAATGAAACATATACACGTTCTGTATGACACATTACCAAACTGGGTCTTATTTCAGCCAGTCGGTATTTGTCGTGTCGAATCATGACCTTGCTACATTCTAATATGACTTTCCTCGGATGTGAAGTTTCAGTACCAAGTCTGGCGTACATCGCTAGTTATTCAACTTGGAGAAGGGAAGGGAAGTACCCATGGAGATAGCACTCCGGTATCGGGTTTAGAAGGAAGTCTCTACGCCAACTCACTACGATAGATGCAAGGCCTTTACAGGGTTCAAACTGTAATGCTTCGGACTTACAAGTTTCATCTCAATCTTCCTGGGGATTCACCAGCCTTCACTGCTCACGTTATGACAGCCCTCAATTGCTTTGACAGCGTGTGTCGGACGAGGCAAACCTCGCTCAATGCAGTTTGAGCATCTATGTCTGTTTACTTTTGCATGCCCCAATATAAAATTCCATATCTCAGTAACCAACTGAGGGAAAATGATGATATTTAGCATATAACCTTATCATTATGTCCACCCAACAAAATTTTTTTTTGTTCTGGAGATTGTACAGCAGATTTCACAGTTTATATGCGGTATATAATTTACGGGTCAGAGATGAAGTGCACATTATTAAATGTATTACGTCTTCACAAGGAAACATTACCGTTGAATAGTTAATTTTCACGTGGGACGTGGGATTGGCCTTATGACAAGAGCCTCGCCTAGTGGAACGGGGCATTACTGTAAAACAAGTTTGTTAGCGAGAAATCACTACTTTTTCACCAAAGCATCAAAGAAATGTCGCCGCTTTCCATGATTTAAGTTGCTTTTGTACCAATCAAAGACATATTCCTTGGATGGGGGTAAATATAAGACGGAAGGTAAAATTTCATAACGATGCAACAGACAGTTTTCAAAATAATTGATTGTCAATGAACGCATTCATTTTTGGACAGACTTTTGTTATATGTATCTTCCACGTAACGCCACCGTCGCTTGGTCCAAGGGATACAACTGGTAAAAACAAAACAATGGAAAACGAATGCTTTCTTTTCTGTGTATAAAAAATGTCTCCGGCAAACTACACATTCTCAACTACAAGTCTCTCTCTCCCTCTCTTCCTCCCCCCCCCTCTCTCTCTCTCTCTCTCTCTCTCTCTCACTCTCTCTCTCTCTCTCTCTCTCTCTCTCTCTCTCTCATAACTGGACATCTGATGTGGGACTTCGTTACCCATTCTTTCTCTCGGACACTCCTGCAAGATTTTTTTTGGCTCGCCATTGTGACCTCTGCCCCTTTCCAGAAATGTTGGTTGCGACCAATTCTGAGGAAGTCAGCGGTGTCCTCGTCTCGCCGCTTCCACCCCCCCCCCCCCCCCCCCCCCCCTCCTCCTACTTTTTTTTTTTAATTTAAAAATCCATATTACTCTCTACCGTCTAAACATTAACCCCCACCTCTCCCCTCTTTTTTTTTCTCCCCTCCTTCAAGAAGAGTTCCCCCCTGGAAAGAACGCCGTACCTCCTCCCCTACATCTCGACAGACGGTTCCTCTGCCCCTACTTGCTTGTTTGGCGCATCTTACAATGCATTATTTGGCCAGGGTTAAACCACACCTCCTCCCTCCCTCCCTGCCTGCCTCCCTCCTGTGTCGCAATGGTTGGAAGTTGTCTAGGAAGGTTACCCCCAGCTCTGTCAGTCACTCAGTGGAAGACTGCTGCGCTTGGAACTGCCACCGCGTGTGTATGTTTGTGAGCGCTCAGCCCGGCTTCTTCTGACTCTGTGTTGGACTTTTTTAAAAAAACATAACTTCTCATATTTTTTCGCATGTCCCGAACTGAAAAACCAGGTCAGTTATATTATTTATCTACGTTACTTTTTATTGCTGTGATTGGTTGTTTTTGTTATTCAGATTTACCATTGCACGACTTAACATCGACACAACAAAGAGGTTATTTATGACCGCCCGGTATATTGATTGCATAGTTCCTTCAGAACGCTATAACTATTACCAGCCGCATAATCTTTGTTGTCTGTACATAAAGTCTTCAAAAAGAACGGCGAAAGTAGTTTATTCTTTTTTGTCGTTGGTACAGTCCTCGTCTTTGTTCTTCCTATCTGTAAGTAGAAAATTACAACTTCAAAATATATATAAAATATATATATATAAATATAAGAATTCTTATGTCCGCTATTTATATGAAGGAGATACTAAATTATCAATGGAAGGAAAACATTTAATGTGAATTATACGTTACTTAATAAGCATACGCTCAGTGAAAACTTATAAATAATAAAAGCGTATGTATGTGTGTGTGTGTGTTTGTGTGTGTGTAAATATATATATATATATATATATATATATATATATATATATATATATATATATATATATATATATATATATATATACATACACATGTTCTTTGCATGACGTTGCCATCAATCCAATATTAATGTTCTAGGCAATTTTACGTTCAATAGTTTGTCATTGTTTTCTGAACGAGAAGTCAAAGTTAAGTCCAAATTAATCTGGTGTAGGGATTAAACTCCCTACCTCAACACCAGCGCACCCAGAGATTAAGAGCGAGCGTTCTTATCATGTCGGCCACGTCGACTTATATATATATATATATATATATATATATATATATATATATATATATATATATATATATATATAGAGAGAGAGAGAGAGAGAGAGAGAGAGAGAGAGAGAGAGAGAGAGAGTTGGATATTCATTCCTGGACGTTGCAGTCAACACCAGCATAGTTTGCTGTTGTGATCTCTTGACAAGTTTACGTTCAGTAATTTGCCATTGCTTTCTGACCGACCGGCATCCATACCAATTCGTAAAACAACCAACGCAACGCGGTCTGCTGCTAAATCGCTCGCAGCTGTGTTTCGAACTCGGGTATGCGGGATTACGAGCCGGGTCCGTAACGCCTAGGCCACGGAGCGGCATATATATATATATATATATATATATATATATATATATATATATATATATATATATATATATATATATATAAAGAGAGAGAGAGGGAGGTAGCATCCTGCTCTGTATACCAGCCTGCCATAATAGCAGTCCGAGTTCAATGCCCAGCGGTGGCATAACTTGATTGTTGTCCGGTCATTGCGTTCTGGGGTCGACTCAGCCTCATAAACACGAGTACCAGACCAATGGCAGAATATCCTGGGTGTCGTTTGGGGGGAAAGCCTACGAGTAAGTGAAACTAGTCACTCCCGTTACATGTCATCACCTAGAATATGTGAAGGTTTAACTATCTATCTATCTATCTGTCTATCTATCTATCTATCTATCTATCTATCTATCTGTCTGTCTGTCTGTCTGTCTGTCTGTCTGTCCTTGCATCCGTCACTCCATCTGTCGTTTATTTACCTTTACCTCTACGATGTCCCACTACTCTCCCGTTGATCTTTAAAGGTCTGTTATGACATCTTTAAAATACTATTTTCTATCAACCCATCCATTCATCCTCCGCCTGTACGTCAGTCCCTCCAGCAGTCCGTTCATTCGTCTGTCTGCCTGACTGTATTTATGTCTGTCTGTCTGTCTGTCTGTCTGTCTGTCTGTCTGTCTGTCTGTCCCCATAAGGACAGTGATTTGTATATCGCATTTGCCGTTATGTGGAGGAGGGAGTTTAAGTTTTCATTCTGAAGCCAACATTTGTTTCCCCTGGACTATGCTAGGTGTGTTTGAGCGGTATCCACTTGACTCCGTGTCACTCTCTAGTTCTATAGGTAGAACTATGTTGATTGTAGGCACACAGCGTTAACTGAAAGGGTTCCATTCTCACAATCTGCTCGAACCAATTTATTTGTTGTGTCAAAGAATTTAATATAGGTTCAGATCTCCGGTACAAAAATATCTTCTTTTTATTTCATGTTGTTTCTTTGCTTGTTTGTTTGTTTATTTGTTTCTTTGTTTGTTTCTAATGATGTCTTTGTCCACTGTTGCCACCTATAGATCACCTCTCTCTACCTTTGTACCGGCTCTATTAATCTGCCCCCCTCTCTGTCTGTCATTTTCCTGAGCGACTCGTAGAATATTTCCAATTAATATCAATCACAGCACGTGAGAGAATTTTACCCCCTGGACAATTTCGCAGGGAGAAATAAAACAATGAAAAATAATGTTACACGAATCTAAATGATAGCAAAGCGGCAAAAAAGGGAAAGAAAAGCCCATTTTTTTGTAGACGAAGAAAACGCCCAAACCGCTTACTGTCACAAAGACGCAGGTTTTCCATTGATTTAAGATTTCTACGCGATTATCTCATGGAAAATGTGATCTCGCCCGATAGCTAATGCGCATGACCGTTTCAAGTTTAATAGCCGGGCCTGCATCTGACAGATTAGCCTTAATAATACTGATGTATATTGTATTCACGGGAGCCTATGTCCGCGGAATAAAGTGCGAATTCTTGGACTGTGTTATGCTTGTGAATGCTGCAGTTCAGCAGGGCCAAAGAATAATCCCTGGACGCCCACAGGAGTAAGGAGCCTGTGTATCAATTAAGAGATTACATTTCTGAATAGCCGAATCTGTGATAATTTACCTGAAAACGCCTATAATATTATTTGGTGGGAAACGGAAAATATAAATCGTCTTTCAAAGTCTGTCTGTGTCCGGACACAGGGGATCTAAGATAGAGGGAGAAATGCGTCTTTGTCGAAGACCAAGATTCTACCACAGAAGATATTTTACAAGAAAAATTAAGCGGTTGAGTCTAAGAATACGTTAACTCCGCCCAAATGTCGCACAATTGCTATAGAGGCTTTGGTTGGCCGTGTGTAGATAGAATTTTGAGCTGTATGTTGTGGTCGAACACCCGAACACGTGCGTTCTTCAGGGGACAAAACGTTTGGCACGCTCCTGGGGCCTTACAGTGTAATAGATTTGAAACGGGACAGGTATTGATTGGCATTCACAGACGAGGAAGAGTAATTATTAGACAAAATACTAAACAACATAAAAGCATGCTAACTGTAGGCAATCGAGGTGTTGGTGTCGTTTGGAAGTCAAGGATTTTATTCTGGATGCCTTAGCTTTGCTATTTTTCTTAATTCTAGTAGTCAGCGTGGCCGAGATGTTTATTACACTTGCTTTTAAACTGCCAGGTGCTGACGGCAGGGTAGCGGGTTCATCCACACACTAGTCTTGGGTTTAAATGTTGACGTCTCGTTCAGGACATACTGGCAGACTAATGAACTAGAAAACAACCAGGAGTCGATCACGAAGTCCTGCAAGAGACATGCAGCATTTTCAGTGTATTCTGTACTGCTGGCTTGTCTCCTGGTGTGTACTGTGCCAAGTGTGTTCTCCAATGACGTGTCTCCTTGTGTCTTCAGTGAGTCAGCACAGATGATACATTAGAAGACCATAGCAGAATGCTCGCGTGCTCTCATATCTGCTTCTTGTGTCGGTTACCTTTCTTGTTGAAAACGGGAAACCGTGGCTTGTCCCACCGCAGATTTCGAGAAATTATCACCTACTTGATGGACTGTAATAGTGGTCGAACTTTACATATTTGAACATTTCATGTGCAACTACAGAAAACATTAACTGCCATTATTGTATCTCTACTGTTGTTGTTGTATCTCTACTGTTGTTGTTGTATCTCTACTGTTGTTGTTGTATCTCTACTGCTGTTGTTGTATCTCTGCTGTTGTTGTTGTTGTATCTCTACTGTTGTTGTT
>JACEFZ010006371.1:132500-217500 GCA_014155875.1 Cepaea nemoralis | reverse complement strand
CCGGATATTTATCTCTCTGTTTTACCCTTGTTCTGTTCCCACCAGCCTTGCCAGTTGTCACAAAGTTTTCCATTTTATTTCTGCAGATAACGTGCAATAGTCTTTCGGTGATTAGTCTTTTGTCGTGACTTTTCATATCCGTTATAACGTTGTTAACTAACGAAATGACGAATAATATTACTCCAGGCATCTGTAAATAAGATAGTCACAACTGATCCAATACTCTAGTGATCGTGTGAGATGGCATATGATGATGATGATGATGATGATGATGATGATGATGATGATGATGATGGCTTGTGTAATACATGCTAACTACTGAGGAACCTTTGAAGTAATTAAAGTAGCATGAGAAACATTGATAGAAGTGGGGGAGAGGAGAATAGACAGAGATGAGAAGACACACAAGACAATGTAAAACTGTAAAGCTATAGTGACTACGCCGGCATTCGAACTGCCACACCTAGATGACTATGGAGCCTCGCGGAAGAGATACATGTATTTCGAAGCACGGCCATCTGGTAACCGGCATTAGGAAATGTGCGCCGTTTCAAGTGGCGTGAAGTTTACAGACTTATGTAAGAATCCTCCTGGAGGAGGGGGAGATTTTATTTTTGAATTGAAGGGCTCGCCAGTCTACCCCGCTTAGTATGGGAGCCATGGCATACTCTGGGAAGTAAAAGGGGACTGGTGTGTTATTGACTGCATCACCCATCCACCGTCGATTGGTCTATAAAATTGTAAAGCTAGCACCGACCCAGTACGGCTTAAGGCGAGGAAAGCGATCTTTCCCTTACACCCAACAACTTGAGCCAATCCGCCCTGACTACCACAGTGGCGCCATCAACTGCGTTAGTACAACGCTGCTGGAACCGCAGCACAAATGACAGATAAGAGATAAGGTCGAATCGATTGAGTTGCCAGTTAGCAAATCCTCTCTCTCTATGATCCCTTATCTCAGATGTTGCCTTGCAGAATAAACATTGTCTTCCTCACAGCAGACGACCGGCAAAATATGGCGGACTTGAAGAACTGTAAGCTATCAGGAGTCCAAGTTGTTGTGCAAATGCATGAAGTTGTTCTGTACTCATCAATTCGTCTTGCCCTGAACATTGACCTCGACCAAAATGTTGTTCTTATCTCAACTCATCCTGCCCCAAGCAGCGTACAGTCTCCGTGGGCAAGTTGGTCAACCGCCTGCCTCGCGCTCCGAAGTTTGTGGGTTCGATTCTGCACTCCGCCATTCTGTTTACGAGTGCAATTTTTTCAGGTGACTCGCGTGGGTCATCGCTGGAACTTGGTGTAACGCTTTCGGCACGCCACCCCGAGGAAAGAGACCGCGCTATTCACTGAAGTCAATCGTACATCCTTAAACCTTTGATTTAAACACCAAGCAACTCACTGTGTGTTGATTGGGGCATTATAATCACACACAGGATTTTCATGGACATAAAAACAAACAAATATAGAAGTCCTGGACAAGTCGGCGATGAACAGAGATCAGCCTTCAGCATCACGTGCCTCGCCAACATTTTTTAGACGTCATTTGTCTCCATAGATCTCGATGTCTAGTGTTCAGGGTTAGTTCTATTTATGTCAATTCTCCATGCCACTGTCTTTGGTCACCCAGCGTCATTTCTCTCTGTCTGCCTCTGCCTTTTCTCCAAATGATCTTTCCAGTCTTATGATATTTCCCAGCGCTTCCCTTCTCAGTGCGTGACTGTAGAACATTGCTTGTCTATTTCCTATAGTTGTATAGAATGTTCTGCTTTCATTAACCAATTCCAGGAGTAGTTGTTAGTTTTTCTGGCAGTTATATGTATTCGTAACTTAGGTCTCGGGGAAACCACATCCCACATTGCTTCTAAATTGTTATTATTTCAAATTGCAAGATTCAAGGCCATACAACAGAACATATTCTATATAACATCAGATTCGCCGTCATACAACATAACAAGTTGTATATAACATGCCAAAGATTCACGACCATACAACAGAGTAGATTCTATATAACATTCCAGTACTCTCTTTCTGCACTTAACGAGAGAAAATTATTGCACAAGATGCTTTTCATAGTTTGAAATGTCGCTTTTGCTTGGCATATTATCTTCCTAAGCTCTGTCAGGCACTTTCCATCTTAGATTATTTTTCCCCCCAGATATTTTATTCTATTGACTAAGTTAAGAATTTCCTTTCCATTGTAAAATCACACTTCAGTAATGTTTTGTCTTTTTTTAATATGACAATTGTATATATTGGTCATTTAAAAAGACAAGACACTCACAAAAACAAAATTGGGTGCAGAGCGAAGACAGGGATAGATAGAGTCTGGGCAACTGTCACCACTTGTCTTATCTTATAACAGAAGGCATTCAGTTAGAGAAGGCATGCCATGTGTATTAATTTATGATTTATGTTTGATAAAACAGGATCCTATTCAATCCGTATCATGTTATAGTTATGACATACACACTCTGCTGTCTCAAATAGTTTCATGTTATAGTTATGACATAGACACTCTGCTGTCTCAAATAGTAACATGTTATAGTTATGACATACACACTCTGCTGTCTCAAATAGTTTCATGTTATAGTTATGACATACACACTCTGCTGTCTCAAATAGTTTCATGTTATAGTTATGACATACACACTCTGCTGTCTCAAATAGTAACATGTTATAGTTATGACATACACACTCTGCTGTCTCAAATAGTTTCATGTTATAGTTATGACATAGACACTCTGCTGTCTCAAATAGTTTCATGTTATAGTTATGACATACACACTCTGCTGTCTCAAATAGTAACATGTTATAGTTATGACATAGACACTCTGCTGTCTCAAATAGTAACATGTTATAGTTATGACATACACACTCTGCTGTCTCAAATAGTAACATGTTATAGTTATGTCGTCCACACTCTGCTGTTTCAAATAGTTTGATTTGAATTCGGATGTCGCCGACCACGACAAATAACCACGACAGAGAGTGAAAGCCCCAAGGTTTCCACACGACATATTTGTTTTGTCTGCAAATGATATAGTCTGCAAATTATTTAGTCATTTAAAAGAAAAACATCCCAGGTCCTGTAACAGAAATCAATAATGCGTTTGTTGTTTTTGGAGGGGGGGGGGGGGGGTGTTTGTCATGTCGACTCCTCTGTGTGTTGCTATGTTGTTTTAAATCTATTTAGAAGGCTGCTAATTCAAAGTGCTTTGTTAATTGAGTAAGAAGGTATGGCCCTGGGAGGCATGATACGTGTAATAACTAATACAACAAGTGGCACACTAGCTGGCCTCGACAATACTGTATGAGATTTACAGGACGTTGCAATTAACCCCAGCATTCATTAGTTGTTTGTGATTAACTAGGCAATTATGGTTCAGTAGTTTCCGTTGCTTTCTGAACGGGTAAAGTCTGGACCAAAAGCAGATATAAACTTACTATCTGTGAGAGATTCTTATAGTAACATGTAGTACAAATAGTAATAGAGATTACAGGTAATGGTAGTTCTAAAGCAAATACTGCCGGTGGGTTTAAAGTGTTAGACCTTCAAATAATCGCGACCGTGGTATATGAGGTGGAGTGACCACTTACCTTCCCCGTCACCTTTCCTACCCACTTTTCCTTCTCAAACACTTCTCAGTCAGTTCTCTGCTACCCACTTTTTAAGAACTAATTTTGCTTTTACTGTGCTTTGAACTCGATTCCCCCGGATTGACAGACAAGCGCACAAACCACCATGTCATCGCTGCAACTATGAGAAAAGTAAAATAGACAACAAAGAGAGAGCGGGTGTAACAATGGCTGAGATATCTGGGGTTACTACTCGTTGATTGATGCTCTCACTGCAACTGACGTCATTGGACTTAGGACACACCTTTTCATGCTCTCTATCTCTCCCTCCCTTTTGCTCTCTGGCCCTCTCTCTCTCTCTCCTTACCCAATCTCTTCTTCTTCCTGCTCACTCTCTCCCTCTCTCTCTCCCTTTCTGTTTATCCTCTCTCTTTCTCTTTCTCACACCCTCTTACTCTCTTGCTCCCTCACACTTCCTTCCTCTGGACTTTTTCTCTCCTTCTCTCTCTCTTCTTCCTCCCTCTTACTCTGTCCTTTTCTCTCTGTTCTGTCTTTTTCTCTTTCTCACACACTCTTACTCTCGTACTCCCTCACACTTTCTTTCTGTCTCTACTCTCCCTCTCTCTGCTCTCCCTCTCTACTCTCTCTCTCTCTCTCTCTCTCTCTCTCTCTCTCATTTTCTCTCTTACTCCTCTCGTTCTCCCTCCACCCTCTTAGCAGATGTACAAGTTTCGGAGGTATAGGATCCCCTTAGAACGCTATAAAAGCACTGTTGGTTATATACGCCAGCCACAGACCCCCCCCCCCCCCCCCCCCCCCCCCCCCCCCACCGGAAAAGCCCCTAGACCCACCACCCAGACAAGTCCACCAGATATAAGCCAGTGCTTCTTAATGGCCCACAAAACTGAGTATGACTGTGGTAAGCCCAGATGTGAACAGCCGTCTCACCCCCACACCACAGTCGATATTTCCACAATTAACCCATTTCAGACCGGCTTACAAGACATCTATTTCTGACATACTCCACCATTGACGAGAGCCCGTGGTTTGATCATTTTTTTACGCTAGATTCCAAGGATTCGAGTGCTCTTGGAGGGACTTTCCCGCACCTTTCCACAGTTCATAATGGGCTGCTAGTTTGGCAATACAAGTAGCCGTGGTTATTATATACTTTCTGTTATTTTGCCAGTTTATTTTGTAAAGTGATAGTTTAAGTTATAGTTGTACTGTTATCGTTGACATCGTTGGTATCTTGTTTTTTTTTCCCTCTGTTTCTCCCACTCGTCCTAGTCTCTCTCTCTCTCTCTCTCTCTCTCTCTCTCTCTCTCTCTCTCTCTCTCTCTCTCTCTCTCTCTCTCTCTCTATCTCTCTCTCTCTCTCTGTGAAATATATATACATAGTAAATCTTGACACATAGAACACCTCTGCTACATGCGACGGGAGGGTGAGGGGCCGCGGGGTAGCCTAGTATCTAGACGCTCGCCTACCGGCCCCCGACCCGGTGGTCTTGGATTCGAATTGGCCTCGAGGTGGATGTTTAGAATTGACCTCAGCTGCCATGTGAACCCAGCCTAAATGGCTACCATGAAGTGTCTTGGGAGGTCAAGGTGACCCGGGTTGATGTTGATCACGTGTGTCCCTTGAGTGTCGAGCTGTTTATGTGGCTCTAGCGCCATTCGCCCAATGCGCCCTAAGACCTGTATGAGCGTCCCTTCACTCTTTTTTGTGACTCAGGAACTGTATGTTTGAATACGTATATGTTTAGATAAACTAATAACTGTATCTTTGAATACGTATATGTTTAGATAAACTAATAACGGGTTTATCTGTATGTGATTTTTTTTTAAAATAATGATTGATTATAAAACAGAAGACACGCGGGTCTTTACACATTTTAGATCCGCTGCTCTCGCCTCTTCCGTTATACTCGGGGAACTGTACAGGGTAAGATTCAAGTGTTCACTTGGTAATACTAATGGCGTTGCAGTATAACCTTCTTCTGTAATCACCTCTCGTGAATAATGCATCGAGGATGTGGAAGACAGTATGTCTCTTGTGGCAAACTAAAACAATATACGAGAGAGAGAGAGAGAGAGAGAGAGAGAGAGAGAGAGAGAGAGAGAGAGAGAGAGAGAGAGAGAGAGAGAGAGAGAGAGCGAGAGAGAGAGAGCACGTACACTCTTTGGCGCACTCAGGTCAGTGTTAAACTTACCTACATGGATCGAAGAAAGGGAGTGAACTTTCAGGTAGCTAAGAACCCCAACTTTTTATGCGACTTATTCTTAGCTGGGTTATTTCCCCTTTCGGGGTGGGTGGGGAAGGAGGAGAGAGGGGGGGGGGGGGGGCTTGACAATTGTGCCAGCTTGGACGTTGGGTGTCTTCTGATGCTTTTGCTTCAACAGCAACAACGATATGGAAATAATTAATTCTTATATTTCTTTATTTAATAATATTTGAAAACTAGAATAGGAAAAAAGAGGAAAGGGGGGGGGGGGGGGGGGGGAGAGAAAAATAATTCTTAACTTCATTGTGATAAAAGGTAAACTATTTACAAAAAATGTTGACCGTTTTGCCTTGAGCACAATGTGAGGCAAGAAGGTCTACTATTTAGCATAATTGAGAGCAAAATCCAGGGAAACCGAAGAAGAGGACGTCAAGGAAACAACCACACAAGCCATGCAAGAGCCTTGTTCGATGAGGTGAAGAGATTCGCTCGAGGAATGACATAATCAGATGACTTCTAATATCAGTCATCGTACTAACATGCTGATGATGATGATGATGATAAGAACATGTTGCGCGAAACATTGCTGCCTTGTAGCAAGGTATGGCATTTATACTAGTCGCAATTTATGACATGTATACCTTGCCGTGCGAGTATATAATATTAGGAAAGTAACTACAATGCAGTTGCTACATTAGAACTTCTGGAAAATACTAGATCGAAGTATAACGAGGTAGGTAACTGGTCAACATTGTCTTCCCTCTGAAATGTGCCCAGTGATTGTCAATGTGCGAAATGGGGTCCTTTACTTACTGACCGACTTACTTACGTACTTACTTGCTTGCTGACTTACTAACTAACTTACTAACTTGCGTTCTTACTTACTTTACATACATATGGAAATTGCGTATATTAAGTTTAGGAATCAGTTAGCTTTTTTCTGTAAACTCGCTCAAATGACAATGGAACCCAGACCAGTGCGTTTGCAAACCAGAGCACTATGCACACGGTCATCGCGTCTCTCACAACCCTTACCTTCTGACAATTTGTCCCTCTAGTGTTTTCCCTGTCACTTTCTACCCTTGCCTTCTCTCACACTCAAAGGTCCCTTTCTCATACAAGGAAGACCAGGACAAGAAGACATTGACACCATTGAGACAACAGCCGACAGATGCTGCATGCAATCTTCCGTCAGGCCGGGTCACCTGAAGAATACATGGCCGGAAGTGGGCACCATTGTTGTAGGAATATTCCATAAATACATCACAGTGACATCTGAAATCGCCGGTGTCTGTTTTAAACAGTGTGTGCATAAATTTGGCTTCGGCGTATTTTCGCATTAATTTTACTGTCACTCTATGTCCTCGCCAAACAAAAAATGAAACCACTCAACTGATTGTGTTTTATTATGGTTTACATACATTCATCCTGTTGACTTCTTGTGCTCCTAAGTCTGGCTGCAGGCTATGCAACCATCTGTAAGCCGGGTCGAGCGAATGGTGTCCTGCAACACAACTGACGTTTGTGTCCTAGAGTTCCTAAATCACAAAGACCTGGGCGGTGTCTTCCTAACACGCCAGATGTGAATTTAATAGAGGGTCAGGAGATAGCGGGCTAGGACCAGGCTAGAAAGTAACCAATCACTGGTAGCAGTGTGGTAGTCTCCAACAGTTGAACAGAAGCAAATGTTATGTGGGAGAAATGCTTATTTTTATGTATAATTATATCAGGGAGAAGGTAGCCAAAGATGTATCAAAGTCAGATGTGTATACTGTAAGAGATAATGCGAGATGTGTATTGCATGCTTGCGCTGTTCTAATGTTGTATGCGTGGGTGTATTAACATTAAAATGAAATTGTCACGAAGCAGAAACCTGCCATGCGACTGTGCTATGACGGGCCAGCACACGTCCAGTACTTACTGTTTAACTACCGAGATAATAATAATAACATCGACTAGGCTGCGGACCGTCTGGCACCTATAAGGACACGTCGTCCTGAATACTCAGCTCTAAGGAAAACATCACGGCGCACACCAGCCACGGGGAATCGTGTAGACTGGTGATTAGTTCCTGTATAAGATGATCATGACGTTGGTGTAGTGGTTAGGACGTAACGCTGATCATGCATGAGTGTGGTCGGACAAGGGTTCGATCTCAGCTCTTCACATTGCCTACGAGAGGGAGGGACTGGCCAATTATCCCTCAGTGCACTCAAGCTGCCCAACATTTCACATACCCACAGCAGTTGTTGTTCACGGATTTTTTTTTTTTTTTTGGTTTTAAGATCAACGACTGCGTGTTATTTTTTCTGGAAATACCAGAACAAAGTGGCGGAAGTAGGGTATGAGTAAACTCGTCAACCTACACCGAACGGACGGAGTTAATCTCTCTGATGACTTTATTGCAGGCAAGATCGTAGCACCTATATACATCCATAGACGTTGATCGAGGCAGAACTAAGCGATGAAAGCACCGAAAAGTGTTTCCTTTTCCTTTCAACATCTCTCGTAATTTCACTCCTCTTCTTCTTCTTGTACTCTTGTTCCCAACTGGAGCATAGGATGTAAACCAATTGTTTGGCCTGTGGGCTCCAGATGAAAGGCTATCTAGATAAGTACTTGCAGGTTTCCTCAGGGGTGCCCTGTCCCGCGTCTGCGTCCACTCCTCACCTCCTGACTTTGGTAGTTTAATTAACCATAATTAATTATAAGGCTGGTGTACTGATCAAACTTAATCCCGCCCTATCTCCCTTTCCACCAACACCCCCCCCCCCCCCCCCCCCTAAATTCCTTCCCTTCTCAAAACACACATTCAACTCCAATTTCCATAGAAGCAACGCTGTGGCGGTCGGAGCGGTAGTGACCTGTCACAGAACTAGGTCACCTAGCCATGGCAGGAGGAAGCCGTAACAACGTGTTAAATAACCCTTTTAATAATGTATCCATCCTATTGATTAATTGTATTGAAGGTAGGCGAAGAAGAAGAAGCCCGCTAGCCTGGTCTGATGACAATTATCACTTGGATAAACGAATTGTTGGTGTTGTTAACTTTGTCACGGGACTTCCGAACGCATGTCAAATTTATGTTTTTCACTCCCTGGAACAATGTCGTTGTGCGGTTTTCTTTGGTCAGTAAGGGTTGGAATATCTGGGGCTACACGACCTTGAGCTGGGCTCCACAAAAGGTCGGAGCTGCCACAACAGATAGGTAGAAATAGGTACGTGTTTGAGAGAGCCAGCGGCGTTGCTACATGAGCTCATCAACTTATCTTGTACATTTGACCCAGTGTAAGGGATTAATTTTTGTAGTTGCTACTCCCTACAAATGTACCTTATGGGTAGTGAACGCAGGTTCATAATGCCGACATACTGGGCTCGAAGTCTGCGCATGTTATTTGGAAGTATACCCTTTGCGTTGATTTTCGCAATGGTATAAGCGTCGGCCGCTCATAAAACAGTCCCCAGTTTTACATGTTGCGTGTTCTTGACAGGGACGTGGCGATGAGCCCCAGGTTGATCTAAGCAATTTTGCGATCAGTAGTTTGCCATTGCTTACTGATAAAGAAGTTCACGTTTAAGGCCAACCTAATACCGTGTATGGATTGAATCCCCTACCCCACCAACAGTGCATCGGGATATATGTAAAGTTGATTTAAAAATCACAAACAGCCAAGAAATGCTGGGGTTGATTGATGTCCTGAAATAGCCACACTTCATCCCTACAACAGCATATGTGGATGAATATGTGTGGATCTGCAGCAGGAGCAGCTGCACAAAGTCAAAGATCGGGGCATTATTGGTATATGGTGCTGAACCCATGTATTCGTGACCAAACGGAACTTGATGAGAGATGTGGTCAGTATCACGCCTGACTTCCAAGAACATTTTATAATACTCATTTTTGGGCTGGGTCGAACCCAGAGCCACGTGATCATTCCCGCATTGAGATTTGGAACTAGGGACCACCGAACGGCAGGCGAGTTCATCATCAGCTATGCCACCCGGCTCCAGGGGAACAGCTGTAGGCATGTCACAAACTAGGCAACTAGCGTGTGCACGATTAGCTTTATCAGGTGATGTGCCCAGCCCCATTCCTCGCAATCGTTCCTTACCTTCCAATTGAAAGGCACATCATTTGCTGTGAGTTATTTCTTACTTTTGCTGAAATTACAAAATTCTATCAATGCAACCTGGTGTCATTTCCGCTTTCTCACAGGTGGCTTGCCCCAATTTCACGAGAGAACTACAAATAATGAAGGCCCCAAACAACACGCCTGCTGCGCAGGAAGTTGCCTTATTGTAGGGCCATCACGGAAGTTTCTAGAATGTGTCTTGGCTTATAGTACAGATTACGCTTCGGATCATTCATGGGAGTATCTCAGAGCCGATTCTTCTTTCCACATTCCCACGAAAATAAGGATGGGCTAGACTGTAACGGAGTACGGACATTTCTGGTCTTTCTTCTGGGTATGTGGCCGTAGTTACAGTAAGTATATGCGTGAAATCAGAGCACCAACTTCCGGCAGTGAGCTGTCCTTTGTTGGAGCTGTTGAGAAGCTATTGTGTTGAAGACATTATCATGATAGTCGTCAATGGCATTGAGCCAGTAAAATAGCCTTCGTACCCGGGGTCTCCTGGTCAAAGGGCGGACAATTGTGAATACCATTGTTCGCTCCAAGGACACGGCGAGAATAAAACCTGGGAGAAAGTATAACAGAATGGATAATTCATGTCACCCTCCTCCCCCAAGTCTAAACCAGTAAAATTACCATAGTTACCGGGCTGTCATTGGTCACGCTTTGAGAGAGGATCAGTGAGGCCAGTGGGCTTCTCAAGGACATGCGTGTATGAATGGGAGGGTGTTTGAATGGGACAGACAGTTTTTTTTTTTTTTTTATGGAAGTAGGTAACCGCAGAAGAGAAGCTAGCATAAGATATGATTGCGTGAACAGGCTTGGCCGTGATTCCAGAGATGCTGGACGTAAGTTAGTATGTTCACAGTGAGTTTGTAATTGTACTCGTTGATATATGCATATTACAGCTGCTGCTGCTGCTACTACTACTACTACTACTACTACTACTACTACTACTACTACTACTACTACTACTACTACTACTACTACTACACTACTACCACTACTACTACTACCACTACCACTACTACTACTACTACTACTACTACTACTACCACTACTACTACTACTTTTTTTTTTTGCATATCCTTTACAGGACATCGCTGTCAATACAGGCATCTTTCAGCTGTATGTTGATTTCTTGGCAAGATTACGCTCAGTAGTTTGCCATTGCTTTCTGAGCGGCCGGCTCACATACCCCGTAAGTTACCGATGAGATTCGAACCACTGCTGATTCTCACCGTCATCACGTCACCGACGAGAGTATACGAGATTACGGAGAAAAGTCATAACCTCTAAGCTTCTACTACTACTACGAATAATAATAATAATAATAATAATAATAATGCTACTGCTGGTGACTACTACTACTACTACTACTACTACTACTACTACTACTACTACTACTACTACTACTACTACTACTACTACTAATGCTAATACTGCTGATTCTACCACTACTACTACTTCTACTACTAACGCTACTGCTGGTGCTACCACTAGCACTATTACTACTACAGCTACTGCTAATACCACTACTACTACTACTACTACTACTACTACTACTACTACTACTACTACTAATACTACTACTACTACTACTACTACTACTACTACTACTACTACTACTACTACTAATGCTAATACTGCTGATTCTACCACTACTACTACTTCTACTACTAACGCTACTGCTGGTGCTACCACTACCACTATTACTACTACAGCTACTGCTAATACCACTACTACTACTACTACTACTACTACTACTACTACTAATACTACTACTACTACTGCTACTGCTACTGCTACTATAGCTACTACAACTACCTGCTGTAATAATACCTAATAACTTTGCGTCTTTCTACCAACGTCTGATGCCAGGGGGTCCTTGTGTGTTTAACACAGTCTGTACCAAGCAACTCACCACACGCACACTGGTTGCTGCATACATGATATAGGTTTCAGAACTCCACAGTCCCAGCCAGACCAAGTCTCGTCTCATCTCGTCACACTGACCTGGGGCCGTGGAGTGCCCGGACCTTGTAGGCCTGAGTGCATAGAGTCATGGGTGGTCAGTCCTTGGTAGCCATTCGACCAGGAGTCATTTTCTGGTTACTCTGGCGCTAAGCTTCATTCGTCATGAGTCTTTAGGTATTACAACAGTGCATTGCACAGTTGGTCAGAATGTATTTTGCTCTAACGATGTTCGTTGTTCGTAGCCTTTGACCAGTGCTGGCATTAAGCCCTTATTCGATCGCGCTCATGCCATTTTCAACGTAACGTCCTAACCGTTACACAGCGGCGCTCACCCATTGTCCCAGGCAGGCTGGTCATGAATCAACTGACAAGATTGTTACTTTACTCCCCTAGAGTTATGATGTTAACCCTCGTTATACCCAGATGGTTACTTTACTCCTGTCTGTCCGGTAGAATAATTATTTGAACTTCTTCGTGTTCAGACATTAGGAAAGCGCTATTATTGCCCAGTTGTATATGTACAGGTGAAATCCGGGCCTGTTCGGTGACAATGAAGTAAACTGTTATGCAAATATGTCAGCAAGAACTTCGTGAAAGTGCCAGCTGCCAGTGATAGAACTACCGGTGCCAGCTGGCATAAAATGAAAGGCTTAGAAAGTAATATGTTCGTTTTCATTGTCGTGCGCATCCCCTCCTCTGCCACCCTTCCCCTCCTCAGCCCCTACCCCATTAAAAAAACTACTCTTTGATTGGATAAATATCTGAAGATAACCTTTGTGTAGGTGGTAGTAGGTGGTAGTAGGACGCGGTTGCAGCAGCAGCGCCGGGGCATTGTGCGCGGAGACGACGCGTGTTCCCTATAATTGTATAAGGCGTACATTATCCCATACCTGAACCTATTGTTGGGGCGAACTGAGCACTTTTGACCTGTATTCACGGGAGGCGATGTATGCTGTTGGTACTAACACTGTATTTCCTGCCCATCTTGTCGCCTGGGCTGTATTGGTTTTCTTGTGGCAGTTTTCACCAATACCGGAGTCGTGATACTTTCATGGTTAGCAAGTCATTCTGGAAATATGATGTCGAGGAAACATGTCTCTGAAGGTAACGATCACTGCATATGCAACTCAGTTGCTGCCTTTCCAATATGTGAACTGAACTGCTTTAACAAGGATGAAGTCGATTTTCTAACCGAATTGCACGGGAAAAAACACGTGTCTTATTTTATTCTTATCTATAGTTTGAGAAAAGTTGTCGAATAAATCACAAATAGTGCCAAAAATGCTGGGGTTGTTTGGGACGTTCTGCAAAGGTCATGAAACTAACTTGTAACAGTTTGCGAGTACAGCAGCACATGTATCGGTTACGTTATGTTTGAGTGTGGTATGGTTGGCCATTGTGTATTTTGGTGTGCCTTTTTTTGTGTGTGGAGATAAACGCGTGGTTGAATGTTACTGTAGGGCATAATTTCTAACATATTCTGATGTATAGTTTAGTATGGCGATTCTTCTTCTTCTTCTTCTTCTTCTTCTTCTTCTTCTTCTTCTTCTTATGCCGCTGCCTGTCATTCCAAGCCCTTTGTAGACGTGTTCATCATTGGTTGGATTTTAAGTTGTCTACAGGATGATGTAGTCAGTTTCTCGCCAACCAACCTTCGTCGCCTCCTGCGCCATGCATGGTAGCGTGGCTGTTCTTTACTGTCCATATGGGCATCGATAACACACGTAACACATGGGCGGGGTGTGGCGATTGTGTGCAGTTTGTTTCGTTGTTCAATATTTTACGTGACCAGTGTGTAAATTGGTTGTGATATATGTTGGTGATATGCGAGTGTGTATTTTAGTGTTACTATTTTATATACTGTATTCGTCGTGCTGTACTTTAGTGTTACTATTTTACATACTTTATTAGTCGTGCTGTATTTTAGTGTTAATACTTTATATACTTTGTTCGTTGTACTGTATTTTAGTGTTACTATTAATATATAGTTTATTTTATGTGCTGTATTTTAGTGTTACCATTTTATATACTTTATTCGTCGTGATGTATTTTAGTGTTACTGCATTATAAACGTTATGTTTTTGTGCTCTATTTTTTTCCCTTTGGGAGAGGGGGTGGGAGGGGGAGGGTATATTTATATACATTATTTATCGTGTTGCATATACATATATATATATATATATATATATATATATATATATATATATATATATATATATATATATATATATATATATATATATATATATGGTACTATTTTGTGCAATTTATGCTGCCAATCTGTAATTTCCTGTTACTCATTTATGTACTAAATTCTTCGTTCGTCCTACTGCATTTTAGGGCTACTATTGTATGTACTGTATTCATCGAGTTGTATTTTAGTGCTATTTTTTTAAATACTACATTGTGTATATATTCGCCGTGTTGTATTTCAGTATGACTATTTTATATACTTTATTCCTCGTGTTATATTTTAGTGTTATGTTTTTACAGTATTCGCCGTATCCTACTGTTACTGTTGTATATACTTCATTTTGTCGTGCTGTATCTTAGTGTTGCAATTGTATATACTTCATTTTGTCGTGCTGTATTTTAGTGTTGCAATTGTATATACTTCATTTTGTCGAGCTGTATTTTAGGGTTACTTTTTGTATATACTTTATTCCATCGAGCTGTATTTTAGTGTTACTATTTTAGTACTTTATTCCGTCGTGCAGTGTTTTAGTGTTACAATTTGAATACTTTATTTCGTTGTGCTGTATTGTAGTGTTACTATTTTAGTACTGCATTCCGTTATGCGGTATTTTAGTGTTGCTATCGTAATACTTTATTCCGTCATGCTTTATATTAGTGTTACAATTTTGGTACTTTATTCCGTCGTACTGTATTTTAGTGTTACAATGTTGGTACTTTATTCCGCCGTACTGTATTTTAGTGTTACAATGTTGGTACTTTATTCCGTCGTACTGCATTTTAATGGTGTGTCGCTGCTTAGTCTATCTCACCGCGGTGTACTTTAGTATTCATATGCTACGAAAACTTTTAATTATTTTAGCGTCATGACGTCCATTAGTTTCATTCTCCCTGATGTATTTAGCTTGTCGTTGTTCTGTGCAATCCTGTCCTATTGTATTTTGTTTTACGATTGTGGGTAATTGTATCCGTCGTTATACATTGTGCTGTCATGGTGGTTATAGTGTATGTGGACCTGGTGTATTTCAATGTCACGATGATAAGAAGTAAAACTGTTTTTCAACGAATGTTTGTGACATGATGTTATCTAGTTTACCTTGTCAGATGTGTTTTGTTCTTGGGTATTTTTTCCCTTTAAATTACCGCATGATTCAAATTTTGTTTACCGATGTTTCCATCAACATCCAACTTAACTCATTCAGTGCCACACAAAATGTAGGTTCGGACCAAACATGGTTCACAATGAAATAAACAAGTATTATAATGTACATTTCCGTTCACTGTGCAGGAAATTTGCAGAAGATAAACGAAACCACAATCCACACACACACAAAAACACGATGACTCTAGTATGGTATCTTGCGGAAAAATCACTAGATTAGACACTCGGTCATTTCTACAGCAAAACTGACATAACTAAAGATCAACTCTATTCTGGTGGCATGGTAGCCCTAGCAAGTCAGGATTAAGTTACAAACAAACACATAAATAACTACCAAGTCTACTTTATAATGGTAACAGCGAAAATGTGCATACGTCATGCTACAAATCTCTGTTGCAATTGTCTTTTAACAGACGACGTGTCTTGATGGTATGTTTGCGCTCAGATAATTGGTCTTAAGAAGGTTATGTCTTTCTGCTTGTAATAAAGTATGCGAGATACTTGGCACTGTTTCACTAGACCTTCTTCCGACTGCGACAGGACGTTCTGTTACTCATCTTGGTAGAGAAAAATAAAGTAGACTGCTTTAAAGTAGAACTTATCGGAGTAGAGATAGATCAAGGTACATGCTCTAATGTGGAACTCGTTGGGGTAGAAAGAAGGTAAAGTTTGTTGCTCTAATGTAGAACTTATCGGGGTACAAAGATAAAGTTAGTTGCTCTAATGTAGAACTTATCGGGGTACAAAGATAAAGTTAGTTGCTCTAATGTAGAACTTATCGGGGTACAAAGATAAAGTTAGTTGCTCTAATGTAGAACTTATCGGGGTACAAAGATAAAGTTAGTTGCTCTAATGTAGAACTTATCGGGGTACAAAGATAAAGTTAGTTGCTCTAATGTAGAAATTATCGGGGTAGAAAGAGATTATGTTAGTTGCTCTAATGTAGATGTTAACTGGGTACAAAGAGATATCGTTAGTTACTTTAAGTATAACGCATCGAGATAGACAGGTCAAATCATAAGCTGGCTGGGAATAAAGTGCTAAAATGTCCCTACACTGCCAGATGCTACGCTACCGCTAACATAGCCCTTAGCGTCCTGAGCCACGAAAGTCCCCAACCGTTGCAAGGTAGAGGAAGCTTATATAGTAAAGATTATCATGTGATTACCAAGTAATACAATTGCATGTAACTGAAGTGTGACAATGATTTTCTTCTTCTTTCAGTACAATGAATAACAACAGCGACCATCAACTTTGCCTTGCGACTTCAATATGATGGACATCAGACCACTGATCGCTTCTCCTGACCCGCTTAGCTCTTCTCGCGACCTCCGGTCCCTTCATTCAGTTTTCGCACCCCGAGAAGCCTCCATAATGATCATCGACGGCACCAGCCATAACTCTGCCATGCCAGTGTCCCCCAAGCAAGGGGAGACAATCACCGCTGACAGTTTGAGCAAACAGGAACCACAACTCGTTTCTTCTTCTTTGACATCTAGTTCATGGGAACTCTTATCCAAATCCAAGCCATCGTTATCGTCCTCCTCCACCACATCATCGCACCATGCGTCCGTGGTGCTCGGTCAGACATGGACGTCATTGTCCCCAAGGTCGTCATCACCAGCTGTGCAAGTTAAGTCTAGTAGAGATATGTCTGAGGTAGCAGACAAATATCAAACTAACCAGATGAACTCTGAATCCCGTTTTGACTCTTGGGGCAGTGGCAATGGTCACCTAAACTCTAATAATATATCCTCACCAGCTATTTCATCCCCACATAATCAACAGTCACCATCAATGAAGAGAAGCTTAGAGGACAGCGAAGAGCACGAGGAACTGCCCTCCACCATTATATCCGCCTCCAAAATGTCCGCTAGAAACTACGATAGACCAGACAGTTCACCATCGCCACAATCGCAACACAACTCCAGCTTTGATGAGGCTGACCATGCAGGATCTGAGGCCAATATGCAAACCAGCGAGAGCTTTGTCACAAGCAGTATGAATATCTATGGAAGCTTTGAGAGAAGATCCAGAAGGAAGCCGACTATCGGAGATATAGTTAGACGCGTGAGACCTCCAGTGGACGTCCCTCCTTACGACAGTGGAGAAAGTGAGACTGAAGATGATATACTTCACGATGAAATGATGGAGGCCAAGATGAATCGTGACCATCAAAACGATGAAGTTGATGGCATGATTAAGGCAAACATGAGGATGGTTGTTGAAGGACAATATCGAGAGGGAGAGGCCAGAGCCTTCACCGTCCAGAGGTTGTCAAGGCTGGAAGCTGACGATGGTGACGAGGACAACGATGAAGAAATGGAAATGCGCTCCGAGAGTGATAGCGCAGAGGAGCCCGACAAACATGCCTTTCTCAAGGATGTCCCAGATTCTATATATAACTTAATGCAGGACGTCAAGGTAAATGCTCACACTTTATTTATGAAAACGGCCAGCACGCTGCCGCCCATGGAAGCCAAGCTGCGGCGAGATCAGTACATGCTCCAGCTGTTGTCCGACCTGCGGTATAGATGTGAAGAAGAAAGGTTGAAGCCGGATGTCATTGGTGCTATTCTCAAAGATGTGGAAACCGAGGTGACCTACCTCAGTGAAGACTTCGAAGACATGAAACCTAAACAGTATTTCTCACACTCTGACAAGGAGTCCTGCTATAACGGCATAGACGGCAATGAAAGTCACTTCCTATCGAGGCCTGATGCCAAACTAGAAGATAAAACAAGAAAGAATCCTACCACCATGAACCATCATATTCTCCCGAGCACCCTCCTTCGTTTTTCACCAATACTTCAGCATCGTCACAACTGCCAGCATCATCCATTTCATCCCCGCTCGCATCGTCAGACTCCAAGCCAATCATTGTGACAGTGTCTGCTGACATGAAACTACCGCCTCCGCTCCTGTCCAGTCGAGGAGGACCTCCTCCCAACCTCCCCTTGCCTTCCAACATCAGCGACCACGCCTTTAACCCTATGTTCCCGAGCAACAAGTTTCGTTCGTGGCTACCCCCAGACTTGGTCAGCAGTATGGCCATGTATAATTTCAAGTAAGTTCTCAGTTATAACTCTAGCTCAGATATTATAATGTAATTCGAATCTGCCCACCAGCAGCCCTGAGAATCCATTGATTTCACTCACTGACAAGTGACGTGGTTGCTGTAATTGTCTCAGATTTAAAAATACATTTTACACACTTGTCATTTTGAACAAAATTTTGTTTAATTTCAGATTTTCTTTCAGGCCATCTCTCGGTATTGTCCTTTCTCTTTCAGATATTTGACTTATTAGAGTAATACTTGTCTCTTTCGGACAATTGTTATCTTAGGATAATGCATGTCTCTTTCAGATCATTGTAAGCTTATAATGATACATGTCTCTTTCCGACAATTATCTTAATGTACTACATGTCTCTTTCAGACAATTGTTACCTTAAAGTAATATATGCCTCATTCAGATAATTGTTATCTTAGTAATATCTGTCTCAATCAGACAGTTGCTATCTTAAAGTAATACATGTTTCAATCAGACAGTCGCTATTTTAAAGTAATACCTGTCTACGACAGAAGCAAATAAACAGTGAAATTCGACAAGATTCGAACATGGACGACAACTGACTCACAAACACTGTCATGTCTCAAACACTGGAATACTTTGACCATGTGAAACCTCACAGAGGTTTGGAGAGAACAGGGATGGGAGGCGTGGTACCTGGGGTAAGAGGCATGTGTCGACCAGCAAGACGATGGACTCAGGACATTGGAGTCACCTGGGGCACCAGGGTGCATGGGGCTGAAGAAATGACCAGAGATCCAGTCAGCAAAGGACCTGCTACACGATGATGGCTCTTGATATAAACTGTCCATCGAATTCTTAGTTTACCTCAACATGGTGATGGCCCTTGATATAATCTATCCACCGATCGAATTCTTGGTCTACCTCCACATGATGATGGCCCTTGATATAATCTGTCCATCGAATTCTTGGTCTACCTCAACACAATGATGGCCCTTGATATAATCTGTCCATCGAATTCTTAGTCTACCTCAACACGATGATGACCCTTGATATAATCTGTCCATCGAATTCTTAGTCTACCTCAACACGATGATGGCCCTTGATATAATCTGTCCATCGAATTCTTAGTCTACCTCAACACGATGATGGCCCTTGATATAATCTGTCCATCGAATTCTTGGTCTACCTCAACATGATGATGGCCCTTGATATAATCTGTCCATCGAATTCTTGTCTACCTCAACATGATGATGGCCCTTGATATAATCTGTCCATCGAATTCTTGTCTACCTCAACACAATGATGGCCCTTGATATAATCTGTCCATCGAATTCTTGTCTACCTCAACATGGTGATGGCCCTTGATATAATCTGTCCATCGAATTCTTGGTCTACCTCAACACAATGATGGCCCTTGATATAATGTATCCATCTAATTCATGGTCTACCTCTAGCTCCCTACCAAGAACGTGTTTGATCGCAGAATGCTTGCTTGTGTCAACTGCTGTTGTGGTGATCTACTGCCAACTGTCACGATCCCTGCGGGACAAGTCTGCACATAACAGTCTTCATGATCATGTATTATTGCAGAACGTCGTTTTCATCACGGCCCGCTGAAAGGATTCTCGATCCTTCACCAGTTCCCCTGCCTGTTGTATTGTCATGCCCAAGGTGTCTTCACTTTCTCGTCTCCATTTATGATCGATCGTTGCCACTTCTTCCAGGCAAGTCCTTCCATCACTGTTTATTGCCATCCACGTGACGGTTAATATGGCCAAAGTACTTCAGTGTCGGAGACATGACGCTGTCTATAATCCATGTACTTCAATGTATCATGAAGCGTGGGTACTTCAATATATCATGTATCTTTAGTACTTTAATGTGTATCATGTAGCGTGGGTACTTCAATGTATCATGTAGCGTGGGTACTTCAATGTATCATGTAGCGTTGGTACTTCAATGTATCATGTAGCGTTGGTACTTCGATGTATCATGTAGCGTGGGTACTTCAATGTATCATGTAGCGTGGGTACTTCAATGTATCATGTAGCGTTGGTACTTCAATGTATCATGTAGCGTTGGTACTTCAATGTATCATGTAGCGTGGGTACTTCAGTGTGTCATGTAGCGTTGGTAATTCAATGTATCATATAGCGTTGGTACTTTAAAGTATCATGTAGCGTGGGTACTTCAATGTATCATGTAGCGTGGGTACTTCAATGTATCATGTAGCGTGGGTATAGGATAGTTTTGATAATTTTCTGGGGAGGTATTGCGGCGATGAATTAAATCAGCCTTCCCATCCCAGCCTGCTTGAGGCTAGAATACGTAAAGGCCTAACACTTCACATTCAAAAGGCGGTGACCTGCATGACCTGTGAACTATGTAACCTCGGTGTCAATACTTGCTTCATCTAGACCAATGTTGTTGTTTTATTTTTTGTTTTTTTTTTTAAACTAATCCTTCATTATCTGCATGTTTACCATGAAGAGATTGACAATGTTTGTGTTCATTCTGTAGCTCTCTTGGAGCTTTGGATCCTTATTTGGTCCGCAATCGCATCAACCTGGAAGGCAAGATGGGCGAGACCATTGACAAGGACTACCTAAAGTGTCAGTTCTGCGAAAGGACTTTCCGGCGACAGAAGAATCTGGAGAACCACGTGGAAAACACTCACCAGGGCAAAGGACCGCTGAAGCCAAGGCGTGACACAAACGACATGTATTTTAAATGCTCTCACTGCCCGTACACGACCAAACACCAGAGTAATCTCTACGTACATTTGAGAATTCACACAGGTAACGTATTACTTATATCATTATTCCATGGGTTAAGTGATTCGCTGTGTAACTGAGTCGCTTTTTCTTCTCCGTTCACTGTTTTGTGATTGAAATTCGTAACATACAATTTTTTTTTTAACCTTTAAATATTACGCCTGGTCAATTGTTATAACTCATTGACTTATTATAAACACTGCTAAAAGAAAGGTGATAACCACTGACATTTGCATGGTTTGGTATAAGGGACATAACAATGTGCAATTTTTATATTTAGAGTGCCTACATTTGTCTCCCCTTTTGTGTTCTCTTCTAATTAATTATATGACCAACGAACATGGTTTGTTCTATTCTTATTGTTCTGTATAATGTTCTACTTTCATTAGCCTCTTCATTGTTAGTTACTCTGGCAGTCTAAGGTATTTTCATCATTTGGCTCAGAAACCATGCACCTGGTGTCTCCAATCTCTTCCTAATTTGTTCATTAACATTCCAAGCTTCTGTTTGGCTTACCCTGCTCTTAATTTAGTATCCCTTTCCTGTCTTTTTATATATATATAAATAAGAATATTTATGTGCATGTGTGATATATATATATATATATATATATATATATGTATATATATAATTATTATTTTGCTATAGAGAAAAAAGAGTTCAAATGAAAAGACACATCTTTATCTTAATCCTTTCTTTCATCATCATCATGTGCCTGCCAAGTAGCAAAGGCTCTCCACAGATCTCGGTCCCTGGTGTTCTTGGTCAACTCTGCTGATGATATTCCTCTATATCACCATCTCAATCCATTCAGCATTATTTCTCTTGGTCATCCTCTTTTCCCACTGATCTTTCCAGTTATCATAATGTTTTCTAATGTCACAGAATGTTCTTAAGTTTTCTGGGAAGGCAAAGTAGCCAAGAAGAGAAATGGCCACCTAACCTCATAATACTGGCTGACAGTACAATTCCCACTTGATGAGTATTTACTTCTGAAAGGGCACAGCTGATTAAAATGGGAATTAGAAGCTTCTGCATGAAGACAGTTGGAACTGGTTGCTTTTCATCATAATTTGGACCTAGCATAGTAAAGTCCTATCACATGTCTCATCAGCAGCAGCAAATGCCATAGTATTACCTTCACCTGTTTGCTGTTCGTGTCTTTCTGCTATATCTCCTTCATTTTCATGTCTAATTTTATCATTTCGGGCTGACTGTAATTGTGCTGTTTTTCTGTTATTGGATCACTGTTGTTACCTTATTTGATTAGTTTCAGTACTGTATTCTTTTTCATTCAGTGCGCTTCTGGGACAGAAACAGAATCCACTCATCTCATAATGTATTCCTGTACACAGTGTGTTTATTCATTGTTTTGTATGCTCTTCCCATCATGAAGGTTAATGCCTGCTGGACATATCTCATTGAGGTCTGAGCATTAAACAGAGCTTACTATGTCACTGTTTAACCTTCTATAGATAAACCTTTGTTTCACTCAGGGATTGGAACCTATGTATGCAGTATTGAGAGACTGATTTCCTAACTGCTCAACTACACAATTGTCTTTATTTTGTTTTGTCATCACATTAGTGTAATAAATAGATGGATAAGGCAATAACATTGTTATCATCTTGTACTGATTTTATCTATTTCTCAGGGGAGAGGCCGTACATCTGTGGAGCATGTGGAGTTCAGTACAGCCAAAGTCACAGCCTCAAGAGCCATATCATCAACAAACATGAAGGCATTATGTCATATTACATCAAGGAGAAACGAACCCGATCTCCTCGAGGTATGGGCTACCTGTCAGCCCAAGTCATGCATGACAACAACATCTTCAAGTTACCAGGCCCCATGATGAGCTCACCCATGCATCACACCAATTTGGACATTGTCAACAAGGCAATTGAGTTTGCAACATCTGAGACTGCCAAGCATCAGCAACACTTTAAGCAGCAGCAGCATTTTTCACCACCTGGTGTAGATGGCAACAGTCCCAGAGGTATGATGCCTCCACCGTTGACATCTGTCCTCTCTGGTGACAACAACATCAGCAGCAGCAACAGCAGTACCCAGTCTGGCACAGCCAAATCACCTGCTGCACAAAGTAATGGTCAGAATGGGGATCATGGTAACCCTGCTCCAAATAACACCTTGTTTCATCCAACTGGACCAAGCCCGCATCCTCCTTTCTTCATGAATGGCCACCCTCTAATGTTTGGAGAGCTTCCTCATCATATTCGCAACCCCAGCCACATTGGAAATGGACATCACCCTCCAACACCACACCCATTTCTTTCTGGATTTCCACATTTTCCACCAAATATGGGTTATCACGGAACTGCTAACTTGTCACCCCTTTCGGGTCTTTCACCCAATTCCTCACCTGCCTCTTCGACTCCAAACTCCCACCATACACTTCCACCACACCTTCAGCTTCCTGGGTCTCTGTCCCACCTGGCACCCTCCCCTATCCCGCTCTTGCAGCAGCAAATTAAGAAAGAACCCCAAGCAGTCCCAACAACTCCAGTGTCCTCCAAGCCTCGAGGCCAACCTGATGAAGCTATTGACCTTAGAAAGAAGTCTCCACCCCTGGACACTAAAGAACAGCATGCACACGATCTGAACTCTTGTGGCGGCAAAGAAAACTGTGCCCATGCTGCCAAGCTGAAGTATTTACGTCTAAATGTTGTACGAATGTTGGGCATCTTGGTACCTAATTTAAACTTTGCTGAGAAAGGCATCAGTGCAGAGTCTGAGTCCGTTGATGAGCTTCTGCAGGATGTTATAGAAAGCAACACTCATGATGATGACATGGAGTGAATACAATTCTTTAAAGTGGCAGAAAAACAGATGACGGTGGCTTCTTTACATGTTCTCATACTGCTGCCTGATGATCGTACCAATCAAGCTGGTTTCAAGTGATAACTAAGATGTATATTTTGTTTCAAGAGCTGCTGTCCACGTCTTCTAATGCAATAATTTAAAATTTTGATGATGCAAGACATTTTTGAGCTTTTCCACTACAACATAGATTAACTACAACCATGCACAACTGTAATTTTCAGAGTGAGCAGATTTGCTATGCATGAAGGCAATCACCTTTTGTGACTAAAACTACAGGTACCATAGTGGTGCTGCAATCCAGCAAGTTGTATGGTGCTCACGTGTGGTCATATTTCACAAGACTGTCTATTTGGTTTGTCCTTAGCATTTGATCTGAAATGCAATCTTGAAATAAGCAGCGTTCACAGCAGTATTATAATATGTGTGAAACAGTGAGAACGTAATATATAATGAAAGATAATGTACAATATTGGACAGAGATTCTACAAAATGCAACAAACTTTAATATATAACAGTGTTTAACATATTGTTTATACATTAAGACAGTGTTAAAACACAGCAGTTTGTGTGAGTAGAGGAAACATGTGGTTTACTGAGGTGTGAAGTCAAGACATTGCAACAAGTTCTCAAATAATATAAGCCAAGTTTACAGCTGTCTAAACAGCTCATGCAGCTAGCACAGAGGCTGGCCAGATATGTGTTCCTATTTGCCATGGAAGCCAAATGTATGCAGTTTTCAAGATGTGGTTTATTCAGACAATAGTATCTTTGCAAAATGTTAATGAGAAGCATTTATCTTGAGGAAAGATGCTTCAGAGAACTCTTCATGTTATTGCCACAGAAGATAGCAAATGTGCCCTTGTGATCTGCAGGTGGCAAGACTGTTCCCTCACTTTACGTGAAGATTGAAGATGTTACATTCAGCATTTTTACCATTTCCAAGCTGTTGCACCAAAGACATTCTATTATAAGAAGCTATTATCCAATTTGTGTATTTGCAAGTGTGTTGCGTCATTTGTTTTCATGATAATTGTAATGAAATGTATAAATTTATTTTTCAAGTAAATAATTAAGATGTTTAATACTACGGAGACAAAACATAAATGAATTTGTACATACAAATGTAAACATAATGAAGAGTGAGAGGAAAGAATGGAATACATTCTTGTTTTTTACTTGTTTTGAACCAGTAATTCTACATTTGCTTATTTATATTGTGCTGTTATGTAACTGTACTTTAATGACAGAAAAGCTTAAAGAAAATGTTTAGAACTTCGAAATATGCTGCTGATTTCCTTTCTTTCATTCCTTTTTTTTCCTTTTGTTTTGTCCTTCCCATCATCTACCCTAGGGTGTAGACAAAAATCTTAAATGGTAGCGCTAGTGAAAGTAACTATATCTCATGTTTTCATATTTTGTTGAGTTTACATAACTTTGGTTGACATGCTGCATTTTGTATTTGTTTGTTAAGCTTCTTAGTCATAATTTTAAGTTAATGTGTCTCTATTATAGTGAAAATGTATAACCTCACGGCCTTGAACGTTAGGCAGTACCAGACGCATACTGTCTTGATTTGTCATAGCCAAGTTGTTGCTTTCCAATGGCTAATTTTGGTAATGGTTAAATGCCTCAATGTGAACTAATTATTTTCTTTTCCTTTGAGATAACACTTTTCCATACAGAAATGTCTTTAAATAATATACAAGGGGTACTTTTAATGGCTGTGCAGTGTTTGAAAATATTGCCTGTCCAAGTTTTGTATTTACATGTTGCATGAACTTTACAGAGGGTGAATACAAAACTTGGACCAGCGATATTTTCAAACACTGCACAGTCATTAAAAATACACCCTATAAATCGCTCTGACTAAATATCTCATAAAAAGAAAAGATTGTAATTATTTTTAAGTGACTTGAATTCTTGACATAAAAAAAACAGTTTATGCTCCCGTCCAAAACTAACTGTTAACTGCCAAAATTAAATTTGCCTGAAGATGGGTGTCAAGAAAATATTTCAAATATATCTCTATATACATTTAAAATGATCACAAAAAGATTGAGAAAGATTGTGACATCTCCTGTCTGGTATTCTTGGGAAAGCATAGTACACCCATTTATACAAGGATAACCTATGAGTTATCACTAACTGCTGTTAAACTGAAAAGCTGGCACATTGTGCATTTAGTCAATTCAACAGACAGATTTCTTCTGCTTAATAACACTGTGGGGTTTAGTTTTGTTTCAATGCCCTACTGAAGCTATTTTGTTAGGTGTAATACTGTTTACTTTTTATGACATCTAACTGTTAGCTTCCAACTTTTGTCACTCAATAGAAACTATGCTTGAAGCATGCACACAAATATATCAGGTGAAATTAATAGCTGAGATACATGAGATACAAATGACCTTCAGGAATAAAAAGACCTAATTTTAGTCATATCTGGAGCCTGCAAGGACAATTTGTCCACAAAGAGTTTCAGAGTTCTAATGGCAGTCTAAATGCATTGACTATAGGTTGCAGTTTTCTATTCTTCTTATTCTTACCAAGTGCTATGATAAAGCCAGTGACTCTGGAGACATTGTTTGATTATAATGAAAAATCGATGGTACTGCATTTAAGATACATCTGTAAGTGCTCAGTCTATTCCAGCAGACGTAAAGGGTATGGATATTGGTTAGCTACATGTCACAGCTATCCTCAGCTGTGTTGTTCCTTGCCATTTCCACCTGATTTCCCACTCCAGCAACATTAAATGAGCATCAAATTATGTATTATTATGTACCAAGCTGTCATTTACTTCCCTCAGTGTGTCTTCTCACCATCTTCTGTATCCCAAATATAGATGCCTTTGAGGTCAGCATGTCATCTCTCTCATATCCATGCATGCTCAGAACACCTTGTTTGATAGTGAATATTTCAGTGTTTATTCATGCCCCTACCTTATCATTTTTCTGAACAATTTCTTCTTGATCTATGTCATAATGTTCTTATAACCTATAAATTCAGTTCGGCATTGTTGACATTACTTTCCTGCTATTTTGTTTCACTGGCAAGTTTGTCTTTTCAATACACATGCTGCCCAAGTAATAACATTACTGCATTGATTTCTTTTTTTAATTATTATTTTGTTTTGATATGTAATGTTATACTTTTGACTCTCATTCTACCTTAAAACAATGCTGACATTGAAAGCTAGTTTTTTTTTTTTTTTTTTCAGATAAAATGATCCTAAATGTGTGCATGGTTATTGCATGTTAAACAGTTGAAGGGACATTGTATTTTATTTTTATGTCAAGAAATCATAAAAGTAATTTACTAACAACACTTGTCCCAAAGTTTCTGTTGTTGCAATTGGTTGTTATGAAAACTATCACTCATCAGCTGGTTTCTATGATGCATGCTAGTCATTGTACTATTCCTTCCAGTTTTGTGTATATTTACTAAAGCATTACAGATTTAAACAGTAAAAAATGTGTTGTCTATGTAATCACAAAATGTGATGAAAGATCCTGTTGTTTGTTTGTTTGTTACAACTATACTAGTACTTAGTAATGTTACAATCTTTAAGCAATTTAGCTTCATGACAAGATGTGAGAACATGACAAGATGTGAGGACATGACATATTTTTCCATCTGTCACTTAGTTATGTTCATCTTGCAAAGCATTTTGGATAAATAATTGTCCACTGTATACTCTTCTTAGACCGGTCTTAATATTTACTGTAAATAATTATCTACACACAATATTTGTGTTTTGAAATTTCTACTTACTGTGGAGCAATGTGTTGTCATTCCCAATACAGAATTCATAACATTTGTAATGTGTGCCCCTTGTTGTACATCTGCATATGAATGGATCATGATTGCTTACAACTACACAGTCATTTGTGACTACAATTTTGAGTGACAAATTTTGCATATCAGTAATTATTTGGTTATTTTTACCTCTTTTATTTAATTATTTTCCTGTGTAGATTTTTGCACCAGCCATTTTCATGCATGGTGTGAGGCAGCATTTTTAAACCCCTCTCCCAACCCCAACCCCCACAAGTGTTAAGCATCCCACCACTTTATTTTTTACCAACTTTCCCCTACAGTTAAACAGCTCCCTATGTTTGACAATTTCTTCAAATACCCACATTTCAAGCTGCTATTTTTGACTATTCCCTAATGTTTGTTAAACATTCCACAATTTTGTACTATTTCTACCAATCCTCACCTTTGTTGAACACACCATTTAATGTTTCTACCAATCTTCTAGCCTCCTCCTTTTAATTATAACATCTTCTTTTATGAGTTTTATGTAAAAGATATTCATTTTTATGCAGCTTTTTCACAATTTTGTAACAATTCCATTTGTTTTATCCAGAAAAGTTAGTTGCATATACTTTACGGGACATCATATCAACCCCAGCATTTTTTTCTGTTTATGATTTACTAGACAATTTTTACATTCAGTAGTTTGCCATTGCTTTCTGAAAAACTGATGCTCATACCATAAAAATCAACACAAGATGGTCTGCTTGCAGTATGTCAGAGAATTGTGAAATGCGTTCACTGCCCCAAAGCCACAGCAAAATCCATAAGCAACATTGATATGGTGAATACCACCAGATTCATATTATTTAAAAGTTTCAAATCTTTACAGAAATACAACTTTTGTTTCAATAGTTAGTCACGGAAAGGTAAAGAAAGACAATTTGTTAATTCAGAATAAGGAGCAAACATCTAAGCAATTTACAACTGTTAGCAGCTTCTTGATTTTAACACTCACTAACATCCAAGCAATTTACAACTATTAGCAGCTTCTTGATTGTAACACTCACTAACATGTAATTCTATAGCACTCCTATACTTCATTTTGCATTTTAATGTTTAAAAGAGCAGTTTTCTCAGACCATAAAACTGTACCTTCCAAAACATAATGAGGTAACTGTTCCATCCATCCATCATGTGCCATGCCGATAAGCATGGGTGGTCATGTTTTGCCATCTCATTCGATCACCAGAGTCATGGATCAGCTCCGTGTTTCTGTCTCGACCATGCCACTTAGCCAAGCCATCCAGGTATTTACTTCTTGATCTTCCTCTTGGTCTCTTCCCTTCTATCTTGCCAGTTGTCACCAATTCATTTCTTCTCATAGCAAGCCAAAAAAATGTTGACTGTCTACGTCTAATGTCTAATCAGTTTACGACCTTCATTTGTTTCTTTTAGGACTTGTTCATTGGTTTTTCTGTCTGTCCATGGTATTCTATGCATTTTCATCAGAAACCACATTTCCACAGCCATCAGATGTTTTTCAGCTTGACTGCTCATTGTCCACGCTTCACATCCATATAAAAGTACAGGTGACTGTTACATTTGTGTATTTACATTATAATAAGTATGAGTTGCATTCTAAGTCCTTACATCGTGTGTTGGTTTATTCATTTCCACCATAATAAATAATATACTTCAGTTATGTTACATAGCTAAACTTCCATTCCACTAAACCAGTGTACTATCTATTAAGTTATATAGCTAAACTTCCATTCCATTAAAACAAAATTTATACTGTCCATTATTTTGTATAAACTTCTATTTCATAAAAACAAAATGTATGTTATAACTCTGAAATGTATCCATTACATTATATTTCTAAAATTCCATACCACTATAACAAATTGTTTACTGTCCTTTACGTTGTGTAGCTAAACTTCCATTCCACTAAAATAAATAGTGTACTATCCATGTTGTGGTTATATACAATTTTAGACTTCCAAAATATTATTACAATGATGTCATTCCAGAGTACTTGTGTTCACAATTACATCTCATTTTGGTTGGTAAATTACTTTTGTAATAATTTTATTTGTTTAAATATCCACAATACACAAAATCAATACCTGTGAGATGAGATGCCTGAAGAGATCTGCCAACTTATTCTTCGAGACCAGATATGAAATTATGTCATCAGACAGGCAGTGTGATCAACACCTTGTGCCACATATACTGAAAGGCAGAAGATCAAATGGTTTGCCCATCTCATTAGAATGCAACACCATCAACTACCAGCACTATTGTTACATCAAAGCAGATCTGACTTGAGAGCAAGAGGACGTCCAAGAAGAAAATGGATTGACAACATCAAAGACATTGTATAATCACATGGAACAACACTATCCAGTGCCACCTATTGGGTGCTGGAACATCAACTATTCCTCTCCATGATGCTTGACGGCAAAAGAGGAAGATGATGATGATCCAAAGGTCTTTGTGTATGGATACATGATGAAAATGTAAATACATCCCCAAAATTAATCATCAGACACTCACATGCATTAATCATCAGATACTCACATACATTAATCATCAGATACTCACATACATATCTAAATACATGGATTGGAGTGTCACTAAATACTGAAAAGAATGTGGACCTGTTTACAAATAATATGTGGAAATACATTTGTTATTTCAATCAAAATGTGTGAATTCAATGAACTTGCCCACATTATACCAATCAATACGTCAATACCACCCTTGAGGGGAAGAGAGAAGATACCATAATCAATTCCTTATGGGAACAGTGGACAGAAATACCTTGGAATGGTTGCTACATTGGAGGATTCAGCACGCATGAGAATGTCCAGTGTGCAGTGACATCATTCGACATAGCATAACATAAAATAACATTTGTTTTTTTTAGAATTTCTGTTTAAATACCAAATTTATTTTACTATTTTGCCCCCCTTGCCAGATTTTAGTTAAAAATAAACATACAACTGTATTGACAACATATCCATTGCAACCTGTACATATTTTGTTAAGAAAGGCTTCCAGATGGATTGGTCCCATTCCTCTTCAGTTAAATTGATCTTGAGGTATATCAGTTTTACAGTGACCCCTAGGTTTGTTGATGAAGCTAGATTTTTTTAAATCTAAAATGTTGAAACAAATACGTTGTTTACAAGTTGAAAGCATTTAACACACCAACTGCTTAGTTGTATTATTTATGTCACATGAATTCTTGTTATTGTCTCCAAATTTTTGAGAATTGAATGCAGGTCTATAATCACTATCAATGGGCTATTCCTTCTTCTCATGAACTTAAATAGTGAAATCTGTTGGTTATATTTATGTTCGTAAATGGGAATTTGAAGCTTCATTTTTACATAGTTGCTTCATTGTCTTATACACAGGGTTCTTTTTATGATCAGTTTCAATATTTTAGTCATGAGAGTATGTTGATGACTGCTGTATCGTGATGTGGATAGATTGTCCAGGCTGTTGCTTATTAATATATTCTATACTATGAATTTGTGCCTGCCCTGTAACTTGTTCAAAGCTTTAAAATAAGGTTGTGACTTAAATGCCTCTAGTGTGTCCTACATATCTCTATTATCTGTGTACTCTTGACTGTCCTAGTGTGTTGTTTTTACACACTAGAAGCAGACATGTGCCCATTTCTGTTTCTGTTACATATTAACAGAATCTATGATGAGAAATTGTATATACTCATAGCAGTTCTCTAAGAGAAATACTATCAAGAGGAGCCATTTCTATATGTCATGGTTTTCAAAAACTGGCAGTGAGAACTTAATCAATAAAACCCCATCTCAGAAACAACATGGGGAAGATAATGAATAACATGTTGTAATAAAAGAACGCAATTTCTGTGTGGTTACATTTACTGCGTGTTTGTATTATGCCATTAATCATTTTGTTGTACATTCCCTTTATTAACAGATCTTGCTTATTAAATGCTATGTATTACTGTATTAATGATTCTGTAATGAATGTATATTGTTCAGAATTGTATTGTTTTGTGACCAAACATGGAGCAGCTGCAGTCGGTTGACTTCAAAATGCCAATAGTTTGTCTGATTTTCTTTTCTTTTTTTTTTTGGGTCTCACTTGACTGTGCCAAATTCATATAAATTTAACATATGGAATCTCCAGTAATACAAGTTACTGTTAAAGTTTGGAATAAAAATTATATTAGTTTACAGGGAGGGCTTAAGAAACAGTTAGTTAGCATACATGTAGATGTAAATTAGCTAGACTATATTTAGATGTAAACTACTTAGGCAAATATTTAGATGTAAACTATTTAGACATATATTTAGATGTAAACTAGTTAAATATATTTATGTATAAAATTTAGATTTAGATATACAAAACGGACTCCATTTTCACCAATGCACATTTGAAAATTCATTGTCAGAACTAGACTGATACTCAGCAACCATAACTTCTAAAACTAGAATTAAGCGATAGCATTGTGGAGTGACACATTAATTAAGCTTCATATCCATCTCTGGACTGAGAAACCTGCCTATGACATAGTGGCTTCAGTTTCTGAGCAATAGCCTTTTATACTTTTGCTGCACATACTAGAATGCGACAGCACAAAACTAAGTTACAAAAATATGATTATGCAGAGGATGCTTTCTGTTGTCAGAGAAGGTGTAAACATTCTGCAAGTCACTGTTATCTTCTTTTGATTTCTAGATATCTGAAATTTTTGTCACTATAACTTTGCACCAGTGTCCTATTTATGTGTGCCAGAGTTATCATCTAGTTATGACAAACTGTACAGCTTCATAACTTTGTACTGCAGTACCACTTCCATCTGAGGCTTAAATGTCAAGGTTACCTTCTACTGATTTGGTCATAAAATAAATGTCAAATATACAATTGTGTCTTCTGGGCCAATTTCCTTTCTTGATTTCACTTCCTGTTGTCACATAATGAGACATGAGAATGGCAATGGCACTGTTTGTGTGTCTGAGATGCAACTGTTATTATGTTCACATTTCTTTGATGAAAATTGTCCTTGACCAGAACAAGCTGCTGATGTGTTTGTATGTGAGTATGTGTGTGTGCTTGTTTTTAATATGAATAACCCAGTTGTAAACCTATTACACGTTGTGTCAATTATTTAAATATCACCGTATATAGAATCAAAGTCCTGCCTTTTTAGACATTGGTTGTGATGTGCCCTCTGCCTTTGTGCACACATTGAATGCCTAGGTGAAGAAGTAATACAAATTATAATGAAAACAGATGTTATATTCTACTTATTAAAAAACCCCAAAAATATGGTTTTTCCCCTCATTATTAATATACTACTTAAACTTGTATTATATTTTATGTGGTTGAGTGTACAATTAGATTTGAACAATTAAATAGTTGACTATGAATGACATGTGGCTGTTCTATTTGAATATCTACTGAGATATTTTGGTCTGTTCAGTTATGATGTGGTGAAGAAAAACAAATACTGCATTCAATATTTGTGCAGATTATGACTCAATACGCTAATAGTTTTCAATAAATATTCAAAAATTGAACCAGCAAGAATCTGAATGGTGAATGTTTGGCCATGACCTTTTGATTGACTATATCAACAATTCTCTCTAGTATTGCCTGCTCATATCATGTAAATTATTGAGATTATTATGAAATATATGCATTTTGCAAACTATGTGAACTGATTATATATACATACAGAATATAATAGGTTTCAATGACAAGCACTGTTGCTGTTTTATGGTTGTATATTTTTATTGGTCTACTTACACAATTTTAACATGTTCTTAAGTTCCTTCATATCAGAGTTGTGACCAATGTATATTCATCATCCATTTTTTCAATCTTATTTTACCTACATATCCCATCAATGTTGTGTCGTATTCATGTGCTTAATATTGATCCATATCCCAACGGAACAAAAGGAATCATAGTATTTTTAATGCTATATGTAACTTAAATACAATTGTCTTTGGTGTCTGTACATACAAATGTATGAGAAAGCAATTCATATGAGCATATTGTTTCATTTTATTATCCCAGTTTATAGACATCACTGAAAATGGCTGCTTTACATGTGTAGTAATTTTTAGGTTTCATATTGTTAAAATATTTTCAGTTTATTTTTATAATTTTTGTTTCAGTCTCTTTTTCATACTTATACAACACTTAAAGCTTTATTTTTTTATGGCAAAAAGAAAACGCAGAAATTCAATGGTAAAAAAGTTTGCTGCTGGATTAGCTAGAAAATGAAGCTGCATTGCAATTGTTCGCCGTTTATTGTAAACAGAATGCATTAGTCCCAGCTTAGCATGGCTTCAGTTGAATTGAAAGTTTTACATTTGGGAACTCTTACAGGAAAACAAATGGCACAGAGATTTCACACTTGGCAATAATGAAACATGCACATTTTGAAAATAATATCTGAATCTAGCCAGGTTTGTCATAGAATAAAGCAGTGTGTTTTAAGCTGTTCTCTCTTTCGCAGTTATTCCATGGTCCTATGTCTTCTTTGTTGTTAGTAAATCAGTTCTGTAATCTGGTTTGCATTTGGTAATGACGTTCTTGTTAAAAAAAATTTAATTTGCTCCAGTTCACAAAACCTAGCTTCCTATGATTAGGTTTTATACTATCTCATCAATTTACTTCTTGGGTCTCTTTTGTCAGTGCACATCGATTGTCACATATGTCCTGTTTTTGTTTCATTTCACATGACCTAGTAGTTTTAATCACATTGATTTGGTTATCTGCATAACTGGTAGTAGTAGTAGTAGTAGTAGTAGAAGATATCTTGCAAGAAGATAACTGACAAAGAGAATTGGCTGGTTACCTGCATCAGAAGAACAGTTCACATTTGTTAGGAAAAAAGAAGGGGAAAGCTGGAGTATGTTATGACAACGAGAGTAGTGGAGGGGAAGAGAGGCTGGATACTTAAAGAATATTTGGGAGAAGAGAGGCAGGAGGAGACCGAGAGGCTTGGACGAACATTGATATCAGAAATGATTAGCAGTACACAAGACAAGAGATTGCAGACCATATGCCATGAACTAAAAGAAAAATTAGTAGTTTCTTGAATATTAGTATCAAAAAAGCTAATTTTTAAGCGTATTGAATATTTAATGGCAGCAAATGTATCCTCTCTCTCTCTCTCTCTCTCTCTCTCTCTCTCTCTCTCTCTCTCTCTCTCTCTCTCTCTCTCTCTCTCTCTCTCTCTCAGTCTCTCTCTCTTTCTATCTATCTATCCTATCTATCTATCTCTCTTCTGTCCTTTATTGTCCATTGGAGCATAGACACTTAACCAGTTCATTCCAAGCAATTCTTTGCTATCTCCTGTGACTCTCTGGCAGTGCAGAATCTGCGTGTTCATTCTGTAGTTCTTTGTCGCTGGCATCTCTTTATCTCTCAAGTGTGACTCTATTAAATATTTTCAGTGTTAAATATTCCTCTATAGTAACAGATGGGTGATATATTACGTCTAGTGGATATAAATATTATTTATCTCAGACAGTCTTTTCAGCAGTGCTGCAGTAGGGTAGTTCAATCGTTCAAGGCAGAGGTTGGCTGTGAATGTTGCAACTGATTTCCTGTGTGCACATAAATCAGTACAATTTTTATCCCAATATCATATCAGTTTTGATCAAAACACAGCATTACTTTGATACTAAAAATGCAGCATCTCTATTGTTGTTCATAACTTTTAAATTTGCATTGCAGTCTAGAATGTAAGTTTTTACAGCAGTTTTAATTAATTGCTTTTTTTAAATTTGATTATTAAGTTTTATTATAGTTTTTAAAATCTACAGTTGAAATCTTACAGTAAAAATATAAATTCATTTTCCTTTCTAAGTAGCTGTTAAAAGACAACATACCGCACGAACACAGTTTAGTGCTTTTTTCACTGCAGTCTTTTTTTTATTATTATTGAACTCACTAACTACCATTCACAGCTGACAATGCCAGATGGCTTGTGTTAAATAAAGAGTATAAAATAGGTTTAACACATGCAAACCTTTCAAATATATTACTAGAAAATATGCACTATAAATTGACCAAATTCTGCCATGTTTATAATATAATAGTAAATAACACCATTACCTGCTTCATTTTACAGCCACTGAAATACATTATACTTTAGTTAAATCATTTATACTTTAGTTAAATTATGCAAGCATTCCCAATGTGTGCTGTACAAAAATAAAAGGACCTTCTTCTTCTTCTTCTTCTTCTTCCTCTTCTTCTTCTTCTTCTTCTTCTTCTTCTTCTTCTTCTTCTTCTTCTTCTTCTTCTTCTTCTTCTTCCTCTTCTTCTTCTTCTTCTTCTTTTTCTTCTTCTTCTTTCATTTGCCTGAAATATTAGCAGGACCATTTACTGATTTGAAGTTATTACAGATCTGATTTTACTGTAGTTGTACAGAAGACAAAAATTACATCAAGCCAGATAGAACAATGCATTTTATCATTTCATGTGTCCTGACAAGGTTCTGTTAATGCCCAGTTACGTCAGTGCTACGAGGCTATATATTCCTGGCCGGGCTGTGGAAACTTTTGCTTCACCAAGATGTTTTTAAAAATTTTTTATTTTTAAGAAAAGAAAACAAGACAATTCTCATTGTTCTCATTGGAAAAAAAGACATAGGAAAGAGATTAACCTATTCACATTCCTAAAGCATTATTTAGTATTGTTGGAAATTTTTTGCATTTCAAAGCCAGGGGCTGGAGTACTGATACCTTATTTACATATTTGTTGTCTCAACCATTTGTGTTCAGTTTACAATTATCACCTACCTTGTACTTACCATGTATAGTTCAAGTCTATAACTAATTTCTTCATTTGTGGTGATTACTTTTTTTCTAATTTCCATGTTTATGTTTAAAGCGTTTATATTTTGTGAATTCCCACTTGGAATATACAGAACATGGTAAATATGTTTATTTATTTCATGATGCTTGTGTTTTTTTTCAGTTTACTGAACTATCCATTTAGCTTGTGTATTTGATATTCTGGAGCTGAGTTGTATTGTTAAAGTTTTTACAAATTAATTTGCCAAAGTTTGGTTCGCTTTTTTGCTGTATTTTATTTGATACCACAAAGTGTTCAGTTGTGTATATTAACAAATCTATTATTTAGAAAAATTATGTTTGTTCTGTTTTGTTCTACGCTGTATATTTTATTGAAAAGACTAGTCTCAGCTACTTAGTAAGTTTTCTGCTGGCTGAAAGCACTTTGTTTTTATGAGCTCAAATATAATCTGGACAAGTCTAGTAGATGTTTCCAGGCACCAAAAGGTGTCTTATACTTCAGAACAACATGGCTGAATCATAACAAAATTGGCCGAGTGACATGATATACTTAGAATTATTGTTGCCACCCATGTAATAGTAATAGCTATACAGAGCAATGAAAGATTACCATGGTGAGATCACACGATTACCATGGTGAGATCACACATTTTGGTGTCTGGAAAACCTACAGAAACTGTTGCTGTTCATTGCTGTATTATAATTTTTTAATTCTTATTTATAATTATTCATGTAGACTTCAGATGTGAGACATTTAAAGCTGTAGTTTTGACAATGGTTGAACATTGCTGCAAATATCTTTATTCTAACAAATACAGCAGAACTGTAGTTTTATACTGCAGGAGATTTTTACTTCCTGTGAGATAAAGTTAGCATACTGCATAGCTGAAGTGCATCTGCTTAACGTGCTACAATTTTCAGTATTATTTTTGTATTCTTTAATGTGATGCTAGATGCAGTACAGAACCAGTTCAGTAACATGACACTTGCCTATTAAATGTACGCACATTTAGTCAACTGAGCTTACACGGCTTTTAAAAACAATTTATACTTAGAGGAGATTATAATAACTGGATGCAGTAGAATTATTCCTTTAAAATATTGGCAGTACATTCACAATCAATATCCATACTAATTATAGTAGCAGTTGTTTCATCTGCAAACTCAACACTGTAATTTGAATCATGTTGGTTTAAAGCTGCTGTTTTTTTAATTCCCTTGTTTAATCTTCTCGACTGTCTAGACATTTACACTGACAATGTCTTCTGCTTGACTACATACTGAATTTCATTGATCAACACATGATGTTATCACTGGCTAGACTGCTGGTAAACTTTTTTTCCCCGATAGCATTCATTAGTGGTCTTTTATCTAACAGAGGCCTCTTTGTTTGATCTTCCACATATTTATAACCTTTTGTTAATGGTCACATTGTCTACAGAGAAAGCTGTTTCTCTGTTTACAACTTTATTTTATTCTTGATTGCTGATTTTGTAGTGAAAAATGCTGATTTTTTTCTTTTTCTTTTTTTCTTTCTTTCTTACTTTTGAAAACCATTTTCTGAAATGATTATTTGTGACATGTTACAAGTGTGTGCCATTGTTTGAAGGAAAAGTCACAGACAAAATACTTGCTCCATTACTCTAATTTTTTGCTGTTGAATAGATAAAAAGCAATATCTGGTTCATTAGCATTCTGACACTGACATTTCAAAATGTCCAGCTAGATTCTTTTGTAATTTATTTATTATGTTTTTTTTTTTTCAAACAAAAGAGTAACTTTGGCTGTTGTGTGTCTACTTTGAGGCTCATGCACAGAAATAAAAGACATTTGTTCTAGCTGAAGAGTACCTGAATGTCTTCCGTTTTGGATCATGTCCCCTTCTTTTGGTTTTTGTGCTTTCCTTTCATGATTTCATTTTGCTGTTAAGTGAATATAGTGAATAATTAAAACAAATGAAAACAATATGCACTGACTTATGTGTTATCTGGTATGATTGATGAGGAATATTTGTATTGTTGACCTTGCTACTAAAGCCAGAGCTCATGAACAATAAACAAGATAATAGCAAGTTAGAGAGCAGATAAGAGCAGATAAAAGAAAATATTTAGATGGCCTAACATCCAAGATAGTTTCAGCACAGTGGAAAATACTCCACAGCAAAAATCTTAAAAAACAAGTCAGGCATTCTGGCATGACCAGCTACTTGAAAACGATGAAATGTTCACATCTACATGAATGGATCTGTCATATAGAGCTCATGGGTCATCACTGCTCTTGTTGAAAGGAGAACAGTTAAAGAAGACAGTAGAACCTTTTCATTGAAAATGAGTAGTCTAACCAAGAAGGCTTTGGTAGTATTGAGAGTAATAGTTTGTTTGTTATGTTCTCTCAGTGACTCTGGTTGAGAAAGAAGGATTATCAACCAACACAGAACTGGTGTCATAAGTCGCTCCACACTGAGGGAGATAGTGAGGAAGGGATCTTCTTCTTCGTTCATCCGGAGTTTTTTTTCGGATGTGATTGCGTTGTGCCTGTTTACAGCAGAGCTGCGTTCTTGCGCCGTTAGGCCGACACATCCGACTTCTGCGGGCATTTGTTGACCGGGTTAACCTTCCCGGGGGTTTCTTAGGACGTTTGACTCTCACTGTTGTGGTGTTATCCCCCATCCCAGCTGGTCCATATAGAACAGCCAAAGATCCTGGTCAGCCCTCAAGGGAAGGCAGGGGCAGACCATGGGCATTCCCCGCCATCCAAGGAGGCTTCCATACTTGCAGAGCCGATACATAGCGCTCTGGTACTGGGCTCACCCAAGGAATCGTCACGTCCTGCACATGGCTGCTTAGCCTCACTTCCGTATATTGGGCCTTCCGTTCACCATAGGCTGTTCTTCCGGAAACCAGAAGTATGCAGTCTGCAGATGACATCCACACAGTGAGCTTTCGATTCGGACTTTCCATGTAATGGATTTGCTAGCCAAGCAATATTCCATTTCGTGCCACTAGGACACATTTCCACCTTTTTTGAAGCCCACACAGTGGGCTTTTGATTCAGACTTTCCACGTAATGGATTTGCTATCCAAGCAATATTCCATTTCGTGCCACTAGGACACTTTTCCACCTTTTATGGAGCCCACACAGTGGGCTTTTGATTCGGACTTTCCACGTAATGGATTTGCTATCCAAGCAATATTCCATTTCGTGCCACTAGGACACTTTTCCACCTTTTATGAAGCCCACACAATGGGCTTTTGATTTGGACTTTCCACGTAATGGATTTGCTATCCAAGCAATATTCCATTTCATGCCTCTGGGTCTTCATGCACCTTTAAATGTCAACCTGTATATAGTTAAAGTAATCTGCGGTCAACTTTAGCTTGTTGATATCTCCATAGAGCTTGTCCTCAAATGAAGCAGGTGTGGGCCAAAATATCTTTCTCTGTTCTGCATACGTTGGGCAATCCTGCAGCAAATGTTTTGCTGTCATTTTTCCAGTTCTACAATTACATTCATCGGTATCTCCTATCTTTAGTTTATTGAACAAGTGGTATTTCAGCCTGTTATGTCCTGTGCGGAGTCTGAAGATTGCTACTTGTTCTCTTCGGTCGAGTTTGTAATATGCATCATCCTTCTGATGGCCTGGATGCTCTGATTCCCATTTGGTTCTATAAATGCTTTTTATCAACCTCTTTGCCTCATTATAGGTTATGTCTATGTCAGGCTGTGGTAGTCGTCCGCCCTCTTTTGCCAGTCTGTCAGCCTCTTCATTTCCAGGTATACTGCAATGTGATGGGATCCACTGTATTACAACTTTTTTGGATTTCTGGCATAGACCATGGAGTGCTGCTCTTAGGTCAGTTAGTTCTGTGCTGTTATTGCTCTTCAGTATTGAGACAGCTGACTTTGCATCTGTGAAGATAGCTATTTGCTTCTCTTTATTTTCCTCCATCAGGAGCATTTCTGCTGCAGTTTTCAGAGCCTCTACCTCCGCTTTGAAGTTACTTGAAAATTTTTCAGTTGCCATTGAATGTGTTTTTTTCGCTCCATTTTTTAAATTTAGGAGAATTCCTCCTCCTCCATTCTCTATTGAATTTTTGGCTGATCCATCTGTATATGCATGGGTCCAATTCCTGCTTGGGTAATGTTCTTTTATGTAGTTTAGGGTTATTTCTCTTCTTTCGGTTTCAAGCTGAGTGTTCTTTTTCTCAATACCAGGAATGTTTTCTATCATCTCAGGCAGTTGCTGCTGTCTCCAAGCTGGGAACTTGTGTGCATTGTGTATGGGCTTGACTGTTGATATGTTAAGAATAGGATCTGACCTAATCCTTCGTTTTGCAGTTTCTACAAAGTTGCTACGCTTCAGTCTTCCCTTTCCAAAACCATTAAATCTGTTGTACATAGGGTGGTCTGTCAATCTTCTAAATTTTTCTGCTTGTTGCTGGGCTCTGCTATCTCTTCTATCCTGCATTGGTTGTAAACAAGTGATCTTTTCTAATTCATTAATAGGCGTTGTCTTCAGGCTTCCAGTTATGATTCGCATTCCTTGATTTTGGACTCTACTTATTTTGTTAAAGTTTGACTTAGCTGCTGTTGCCCAAGCTGCAATGCCATATTCCAGTACTGGCCTCACCCGTCCAGTATATAACTTTCTTGAGAACTTTCTCATCTGCTCCCCATGTTGTACCAGCAAGCTTTTTCATGATTGCCATTCTTTGCCTTGCTCTTGTTCGATTTTTCTCAACCTGTGTCTTCCATGTCAGGCGACGATCAAAGGTGACTCCTAGATAGTTTGGATTTTCTTCATGGCGCAATATTTTTCCATTCAATACCAGCTTAGGTTGCTGAGTTTTAGTTGAGAGGGAGAACACTGTGCATGTTGTTTTCTCCTCACTTATCTTCACTAGCCATGATTTTGACCAGTCCTCTAGCGCTAATAGGGCTTGCTGTATTCTGCTGTTAGCTGTACTAATATATTCTTCAGATGTCCATATGGCTAGGTCATCTGCAAAGGATGATGTGTGTACTCTGGCTGGAAAATTTTCTGTGATGTCGTTTATATATGCTAGGAATAATGTTGGTGAAAGAACTCCTCCTTGGGGGACACCTTGCTCCAACAGCATCATTTTGCTGGTTTGTCCTTGTACTTTTGTCCTGGCAGTTCTGTTCTCAAGGTAGTTGGCTGATCCATTTGTACATTTTCCCGCAAACATGCATTTTTTGCAGTTTTATTTTCAGTCCTTCCTTCCATACTTTATCAAATGCTTTTTCTAAATCTATCCAGACTGCTAGTGTGTGCTTTTTCTCTTGGAAGGCATCCTTTATTTCCTGAGCTATATAGGTTATTTGATCTTCAGTAGATCTGTACTTTCTGAATCCTGCTTGGTGAGGTGTTAGAGTTGGTTTTCTTCCAGATGCCATGTTAGCCTGCCATTGATAATGCGTTCCATTAATTTTCCTACACAGCTAAGAAGACTGATAGGTCGATAGCCATTTGGTTCTTCCAGGTCTTTTCCTTTCTTTGGGACTGGTATTAGTATAGCTTCCTTCCATGCCTGTGGGACTATTCCCCTCTTCCAGCTGTAATTTAGGACTGCTAGTAGTTTCTTTTTTGCCTTAGTGCCTAGTCCTATTAGCATTTCATTTGTGATTCCATCCTTTCCTGGTGATGTCTTATTTTTTAGGGTATTCATTGCCTGTTCCATTTCTTCCATTGTTAGATTTGCCATCATATATTCTGCTGCTGTCTCTGTGTATGTATGATGTATCTGTTTATCTTTGATTGCTTTCTTCTGTTCGGCTGTAATATCAATGTGGTTTGCACTGGCATAGTGTTCCATTAGTGCATTTGCAGCCTTTTTTCCTGTAAGCAAGGCATTTCCTTGTTTAATTGTTATTTGTTTGTTTCTAGGTCCTTCATTGTTCATGGCTTTCACTAGTTTCCATAGTTTGTTTCCATCCCTGTCAAAATTCAGGTTTTCTGTTTTTTTCCTCCAACAATCTCTTGTTATTTGATTTACTGTTCTTTTATATTTTGCTGAGATGGCTTTGAGAGAGATGTTCGCTTCAGTTGTTTGTTCTCTCTCTGCGGTCTTCCTAGCATCTTCAACTTTGTCCTCCAAAAATTGTAGTTCTTCAGTCCAGTATGGTTTGTAATTTTTCCTTGCTCCTCTTGGAATAGACTCAGTGGCCGCCTGTATTATTTCTCTGTTTAGACTTTCCACCATTTGCTTCATGTTGCCATATCGTGTATTTACGTTTTCACAATATTTGTCTGTTAGTATGGCAAATCTGTCCCAATCTGCTCGTTTGTAATTCCAACGGGGCAAAGGCTTTTGCTCCTGTGGAACATACTCCATATTTATTACAAGCTTGATTGGTCTGTGGTCACTACCTGCTAATTGGTCCAGCACATGGCGATCGATTTTGTGGAGGATGTCTCCTGTGCAGAAAGCTAAGTCTGGAGTAGAAGTGGTAATCCATCTTCTGGAGTAGAAGCTCGGTGTGTCATCCGCTTTGTTAAGTAGATGGAGATTTGAGTCTATTTCCCAGTCCTCCACTTCATCTCCTCTTTTGTCAGTATCTGGGTATCCCCATCTTTCTGAACGGCTATTAAAGTCTCCGACAACAATGCAATTTGTGTCAGTTATTTCCATGTTTGAGAGTGTAAGATCCTTATCTGCCGGGCTATATAGATTGTAAATTCTTATTTTCACGTCCTTTATCATTATATCAACACCTATAATTTCCGTTTGGTTGTCAGAGATCACAGATACTTCCGCTGCAAGGTATTGTATTTCGTGTAAGTATTACAACTCCTCCTTTGTGTCCTTCGCGGTCGAAACGTGTGGCCTGATATCCCTCGACTGAAAATGTGCGATTGGCGTTGAGGTGTGTCTCTTGAATGCATGCCACATCTATTCTATCTTTATGAAGACGCTGTGTTAGGGAGGCTTTCTTGTTATAAACTCCTTCTGCATTCCATTGTAGTATGTTGAGTGTCCGGGGTGTTTGGTCAATAGCTCTTAACCTACTCCTCTGTGCCTTGACTCCACAGCACAGGGGAAGGTGACCACCAGTAGTCATGGGTGGACCCCCTCGAGGCAGGGGGCCCGGCACTATCACCGCCTGATGGGACTTCACGGGATTAGCACCATAACGATTAATTTTCATCTGTGGCATCATGAAATGATAAAGTTACGTTGCACTTCTTTGTCAAGCCTGTGGCTCAGTACATCCGATTTCGACAAGCATTTGTTCGGGATGCTTTCCCTAGCCTTTGACTGTCCCCAGTCTACCTACAAGGCAGCAGGTTTGTGCGTCACTTCGTCTGGTCCCTCTCCCTTGACCTGTCCGACATGGGTGACCCTACCAGTAGCTGTGCTACCGTCGGCATAGCTCTTGGGGTCATTGGAACGCTCAAGCCCCTCTACCTCGTCAAGGTGGACGCACGGCAGAGGAGGAGGAAGGGATCTGAGCATTTATGGACTGAATATTTCATGTGCAGTGAGTGAGGATCTGTCAACCAACTATGGCACGCCAGGAAAGGTAGAGGTAGCAGCCACGAATGGTAAACTCAGTGACCTTTACAGCCCTACAAGGGAAATAGCAGGAAATAATCAATCAAGTGGACATATCAAAAATAGTTTTGGGAAAGTTTCACCAAAATTAAAGATCACATGAACAGAAGGAGCAAATACTTCTGAATAGACAATGAGAATGAATCAAGCAAATGATAACCCATTATGGCTTTCTGATACTTCACCTCAAGAGATGAAATCATACATATATTTAGTGAAATAAACAATTTAATTTAGTAACAAACTTAGAATATTTAATTGTAATGTAAAATCAGTACTGCTGTATGCATCAGCAGTATGGAGAAAGACTAAAACAATTATTAATAAATTATTAGCATTCATTAGTTGGTGCCTACGCACAACAGGAGGACTAACATAGGATGACAGAATCACTGAAGCAGAGCTTATGGAGAGTAGAGAAAAAGACAAATCCCAGGGAATCAAGAGGCGAGGAAAAGACACTGGCACTGGAGTGAACACAAACTGAGAGAACTTGTTGATTGTACAACTAGTACATCTTCTCTATGGAACCCACAGGGCAAAATAAAATACAAGGAGACCTAAATACACAAGGAGACACAAATTACAGACGACGAATCATACGTGAAGGACATGGAGGAAGCTGCAGGAAACCGCTAAAAGATAGAAGGGCTTAGTTTAGTTTAGTCGATGGATCAACATCACGGCACACGGGTGTAACCCATAATTCAAAACAATGTTTTCCCGTGATGAATTTGAATAACGAAGACACAAACAATAGATTGCACGATTTTTTGTTTTAAACATCTCTTTATCTATGGAACACGAACACAACGAAGCCTTGCCGTTTCTAGAATGAGACGTAGAGCAGATGGCACAATTCAAAGATCGGTGTACCGCAAAGAAACATGGACTGGCCAATACTTAAATTGTCAGAGCTTCGCACCTGTCCAGTACAAACGGTGCTTAGTAGGACCCTGTTTGACCGTGCTAGGAAGATATGCACCCAGAACACACTGACAGAGGGATTTAAAACTCTGAAGAATGCCTTAAACCTGAATGGGTTAGTTAGTCAGTTAGTCTTTCCTCTTGAGCCTAAGGCGGCGCATAGGGCAGAAGTCCTGTCTCTCCATGCCTGGCGGTTCGCTGCTATCTGTTGTAGATCTTGGATATTTACTTGGCCATTGAATGAGCCTTCTCTAATGATGGTTCTACGCAGGGTCTCTCTTGGTCTTCCCCGTTTTCTTTTCCCTACCGGTGACCATATGAGGGCTTGGTAGGGGAGTCTTGTCTTGTCCATTCTGAGTACATGGCCGATGTAGTTCCAACGGCGTCTTCTTATGAAATTGGATACTGTATCTTGCTTAGTCTCTTGTCTTATTTGCGAATTGGTTCTGAAGTCTGTCCAGTGGATGTTTAGAAGTCTTCTAAGACATTTGTTCTCAAAATTGTCTAATTTTTTATCTAAAGCTACCGTTGATTTCCAACTTTCACATCCATACGTTAACACTGGAATCACACAAGAGTTGAAGATTTTAAGTTTTGTGTGTTTGCTGAGTGTCTTTGACTTCCAGATGTTTGACAGTTTGTTGAAGGCACTAGATGCCAGTGCGATTCTAGTTGATATTTCTGGTGTTGAGTCCCCTGTGGATGTCATTTTGCTTCCTAGGTATGTGAAGCTGTTGACTTTTTCAAGAACGTAGCTGTTCAATTTGGTCTCATCTGAACTGTTGGTAAGATCAATAGTCTTTGTTTTTGTGGTGTTAATTTGGAGACCAATTTGCCCTGAAACATTTTGGAGGTGGTTTATTTTCTCTTGAGCATCCGGATGTGTTGAACTCAAAAGCACTATGTCGTCGGCAAAGTCCAGGTCTTCTAGAATTTTGTCAACCCAATGAATACCCATATTTGTGTTGCTTGTGCATTTGCGCATGACCCAATCGATAGCTATTCCAAAAAGCATCGGTGATAAGACACAACCCTGTTTCACTCCTGTTTCGACTGAGAACCAGTCAGAGTTGCCTGTTTCTGTTCTTACGCAGCAACGTGTCTCTTTGTAGAAAGATTTTATGACGTTGGTATATTTGGTAGGAAAACCATAGATGTTAAGTAGATTCCAAAGTGAAGGACGGTGGATGCTGTCGAAGGCTTTTTGAAAGTCGACAAAGTTTGTGATTAATTTCGACTGGAATTCTACGGAGTCTTCAATGATTATTCTGAGGGTGAAAATGTGGTCTATGCATGACCGTTTTGGTCTGAAGCCTGCTTGTTCTTCTCTGAGCCTTTCATCTATCGCCTTTTTCAATCTCTCAAGTAACATGCTACAAAAAAGTTTTCCTGGTACTGACAATAGAGTGATACCACGCCAATTATTGCAATCAGACATATCGCCCTTTTTAGGCAGTTTGAAAATTACACCATCTTTCCACTGTTGTGGTGGGGATTCGCTTTGCCAGATTTCATTGATCAGCTGTAACAAACGTTGTAAGGTGTTCTCATCTGCTGCTTTGAGTATTTCTCCTGAGATTTCATCTTCACCAACAGCTTTGTTGTTCTTCAATTTTTTGGTGGCTGCTTTAATCTCTTCCATGGTGAATGACTCGCAGGAGGCATCCAGTGGGGGCATAGTAATTTCTCCATCCAGGTTCGGAACAGTGTCAGGCTGCGGTCTATTTAATATTTCTTTGAAATGTTCTGCCCATCGTTGCTTTTGAAGGTCATCGGATAACAGTTGATTGCCTTGTTTGTCTTTGATGGGTATATTTGGTGTAGGTGAGTGATTGCATAGTTGCTTCATGATATGGAATACGGCTCTGTTGTTTCCAGTTCTGGCAGCTGATTCGGCGTCGGAGGCCAGGCTGTGAATAAAGTTCTGTTTGTCTTTTCGTGCGCTTGATTTCACCTCTTTATCCAACATAGAGTTGAATGGGTACTCCACAGGATTTATAAAGCGCCACTGCCAACAACAGCCCAAACCGAAATCAGAAGTAACTACAGTCCCTAAACTCAAAGTATTCATCCAGCTAACCTTCCGAGGAGATGACGTAATACAACGTCTGCGGGACCGGCTCACCACAGCAGTCGTGCGAACATTCTGTGCTGCAGCTCTAGTCATCAGGTACAGAACCGTACCGATCCCCGTCCCAGCAGTAAAAGAACCTGTAGCTTTGTACGCCAAATCAAATTGTATTTACCAATTTACATGCAGATGCGAGGCCATCTACATAGGCAAAACTGAGCGACAGTTACATTGCAGGGTTTCGGAACATATTCCGAATTGGTTGGACAAGATAGGCCTACTACACACAGAAGATGGTAGCCTAGGCAGGCCGACACACCGGAACAGTCCGGCTTCATCGGTCGGGAGACATGTGCTCGAGAGTGGTCACGTGGTTGAAAGAGACAGTGCCTTCCGTGTGTTGTTCAACACACAAAGTAGTCGATTGTTAAAGTTTGCTGAAGCTATACTAATCAACCTTCAATAAGCCGTCCTTGTGCAAGCAGAAAAACATGTTAGTCAGTTTAAAATTACCGTGGTAGACAATCGACATTACTGTGTGAACATGTGTATATTTCAGTTTGAAGGATTTATCTAATTAATTCACGTAAGGTGTGTGATTTCTGCAGTATGTACCTGACGAGATGCAGCGAAATATGCCAGGCAATAAATCGTGCAATCTATTGTTTGTGTCTTCGTAACCCATAATTGCTCCGTTCTCCTCCTAACTCAAACCTGAGTCTGGAGAAACTCAGCTCAGTGCACGAACTCCGTAGCACAGGCGAGGATCCTGAAATACTTTTGGTAGATTTTTAACTCGAAATGTTTCCCGGACAGCGCCGTTAGGCTACTCTTTTTCGATTTCTAACTGCCAAGGGATTTTTTTACGTGCGCAACAATACACACGGGCGTCCGATCTCACTACCCAGAGACCAGGGGAAATTTTATTACTAGAAGTCCACGTGAAAAAAAAAAAATCCCGGTGCTCACCGGGGCTTGAACCCGGGACCTTCAGTACTCGAGGCGGACACCATACCTCGAGATGACTTGAGTTGGTTGGCGATATACTCCACTGAGATATACAAGACAGAAGAAGAGGTGTTGGGTCTTATAGTGACATAGTGTGTTTATTTTGTCTGTCCCAATATAAAATTCCATATCTCAGTAACCAACTAAAGGAAAATGATGGGATTTAGCATATAACCTTATCATTATGTCCACCCAACAAAACAATTTTTGTTCTGGAGATTTTACAGCAGATTTCAAAGTTTGTTTATATGCGGTAAATAATTTACGAGTTAGAGATGAAGTTCATAATTTTAAATGTATTACAGCGTAGCCAGACAATCAGCATTCAATGTTGAATATTTTACGTTTTTCACGGGATTGGCCTTATGCCAAGAACCCCGCGCAGTTTAAACTGGGACTGTTCAGGGGTGTCGTCAAACTGTGGGTTATTTCATTAAACCTGATTATTATTTTTTTTTTTTTTTAACATCTTACCACTTATCGCTAACATTGAAATGTGTGAATATTTTTCAATGGGATTGAATGCAAAATTGTGTATACACTTCAAAGCATTGGGTTTGAGTAAACGGTCATTACGTCGATGAGTGCAAGAATCTGGAATTAAACCACCACGCAATAACCAAACGGTAGGTAGAAAGGTTATTGTAGACAGCTTTGACAAAGATGCCATAAGGCGAGCTATTATTAAAAAAATGCTTTAAAAAGTCGCTTAAAAGTCGACAGGGTCGACTTCATTGCGCCGGGTTCTATCCTATACGGGGCTTGGTCAAAGCATCGCACAAAGCACGAACTCCGCAGCTCTAGTGACGACCCACAGAAGTCTCCGAAAAATTTAACTCGTGAACCGAAGGATACGGCCCGGAATCGAACCCACAATCTTTGGAGCCTGAGTCAAAAGGCTTGACCACTTCGCCACGGAGACTCCTAAAATTATTAAAATTTTGGATTATATATCCAGGATTATCCAGCATTATAAAAATGCTGGATGCTAAAGAAACAGTGACTGTAAGAAAACTTAGGGTTTGGTTGAGAAAGAACAATAACATAGAGCTTTCCAAAACAACTTTGTGGCAAATTATAAGGACATTATCTTCACTTTTAGAAAGTACAAGGGAGGTAGAAATATTCTTTGCGAGCAACCGCATTTAGGAGCCATGAGAAGCAGATACCTACGTGAAATAAGGGAAATGCGCAAAGAAAATTATGGCATAGTGTATTTGGATTAAATGTGGATCAATGCGCACCACACAAGTGATAAGGAATGGCAATCAGTGGATGGACAGATAAAGCGATATGTCCCCAGTAGTATAGGACAGCTTTTGGTCATGGCCCATGCTGGTAATACGCATAATGGCTTACAATAGAATGCTGGGCTCGTGTTCGTATCAAAGCTTACAGACAATAGGGATTATCATAATAAGATGAATAGTAATGCATTTAGAGATTGGCTCGAGAATACTGTGCTTCCATCCCTGGATAGACCGTCGTGTCCAATTATGGACAATGCATGATATCAATGTTGTTGCCCAAGAAGACAAAATACCTACAGCATCGAGCACAAAGGGGCAATAAAGAATATGGCTCCGAATGGAAAACATACCTTTTCCAGAAAGGTATTTCTTGCTAGAATTGTTGTCCTTTGTAAAACACGCCAAAAAAGGAAGAAATATCAAATCGACAAGTTGATAGAAGAGCATCGTCATGGTTGCTTGAGACTTCCGCCGTACCACTCTCATTTTAACCCTACAGAACTTGTGTGGGCTAAAATTAAAAGACAGGTGGCAGCTGACAATACTATATTCAAATTGTCTGACGTCAAGATACTAATCCAGTCCGCGCTATTAAATATTGATAAAAGTTACTGGGAAAATGTGAGGACCATGTGTTTAAAGAGGAAGAGGACTATTGAAGAAAGGATGGATTGAATTTTATGCAACCGAGAGCAGTCATCAACCTACTGGAATCGGCCGACACAGATTAAGGCCTGAGCAGATCGCAGACCTTAATCCGCGTGCACGCTTACTGGGATATTTTGCTCCAACCATTCAGACGAATTGCAGGCCCTAAACATTACAGCATCAGCACAATGTTAGTGGCAACAGTTTGTATTCCACAGTGATGAATTTTCAATTCCGCAAGCCCTCAGCGGCGACAAACAACTAGTATTGAAGAAAAACAAAGCACACTAAACGCATTGAATACCAACAGAAGAGTAATATTGCGATGGAAACTGACATATTGTGGCATAACAAGAAACGTGAGAGCAAACACGTTGTCAAATTAGGGGACAACACACGTGCATACAAATTAATCTATAAACTACAATGAAAAGAGGACCAACATCTTGGTCGTTAAGAAGAAAGCCCACTACAGAGACACTGACAGCTATTTTCATAGTGCAAAACAGGTAATCATGTTCCGTCTCTGAACAGTAAACAGCAGAATAGACAATCTTTCACGAAGACTCAAAGCGGGTCTGTCACCCTTGTGTACGTGTGAACAAACTACACAGACAGCTGAACAGATCCTTAAAAATTGACACATGATGACTAAATTGCGGTATTATTTCTGGTCACTCCTTAAGCACATTAACGCACAGCTATTTGGAAGCTTTCACGAACTCAATATAAAAAGCTAAATGCATCCTAGTAACATGAATACTTGTGTACAATTATTAACCAGCAGCTGAAGAAACAAGAAGGAAATGAAAAATAAGGTAAGAAATATATTCCTTCTACTTTCCTGTCAATTTACACATTATTTACCCCATGCCTCTGTAAATTCTCTGTCTTTACTAATATTACACATTGAACCCCTCTCGGGAGTCTCCGTGATGATGTGGTCAAGCCGTCAGACTCGGGCTCCGAAGGTTGTATGTTTGATTCCTTCATTTCACGAGTGCATTTTTTCGGAGACTTCCGATGGTCGTCGCTGGAGCTACGGAGTTCGTGCTTTGTGCGACGCTTTCCGCCCTGCAGAAATAGACTGAGCCATATGGGATAATAAAAAAACCCGGTGCAATGCAGTCGACCCTGTCAACTTTTAAGCTACTTTTTTTTTATTGCACCCACTTCCATACGAATCTGGCTACGCCTTGTACTTGCGTCCTTACCAGAAATAACGTGGTTTACTATAAGACTAGTTTGTTAGCGTGAATTCACTACATTTTCCCCAAAACATCAAAGAAATGTCGCCGCTTTCGATAATTTAAGTTGCTTTTGGACCTATCAAAGACATATTCCTTGGGTGGGGGTAAATATAAAACGGCAGGAAAAACTTCATAACGATGCAACAGACAGTTTTCAAAATAATTGATCGTGAATGACGGCATTCATTTCTAGACATACTATAGTAAATTTCAGTATTTATCATACCCATTGAGAGGAGAATGTGTATGGGGAAGGAGGGCCAGAGAAAGAGAACAAATCTTTTCTTCTTTTTCTTTTTTTTTGTGGGGGGGGGGGGGGGTGGAGCCCACACGATTGGCCACACGATTGGCCACCACCACTGGCACAGAAGTTACCTGCTTTGCTCCCAGTTGGACATTTTCGCAAACATTGATTTTTAATATCACACTCCCCCTATCACTTAATAAGTGAAATTGGATGCCTATCCTTCTCATATAAGGGCGAAAAAAAAAACAGCAGCATATAATCTGTGAATGTTTAAAAACCCCAAGGCAGCTGGAAATCACATAGAACCAGATGTGGGGCATCTTCCCTGGAGAAAGTGTGCGAGGGGGGAAACCCTGTCTTTGACCATCAGTGTGGTTACAATACGTTTTTGTTTTTTTTTGTGTATCCATTACTATCTGCCAGATGATGATACTCTGGCACTGATGAATCAACACATCCCAATCCACAACTGAGTTTGTAACCAACTTTACAGATTACACGACAGAATGAAGCACAGGCTTGCATACAACCTTCACACTGAGCAATCAGCACCCATTCATGAATGTGACAGCTGGGAGAGATCAAGCACTTCTGAATCTGATTGATTGATTGATTTAGGAACCGACATCACAGCATTCGGGGCATTTCCATAAGCGCTCCGTCCCCATCTTCAGAGGCCAGCGAAGAGTTCCAACCCCAATAGTACTAGTAGCAATCTCATTATATGTGCGTCTCGCCTTTCCTCTAAGCGTCGAGCATCGGCCAGATCCCCTCGTCACTCCTCGCTGTCGCATTCTTGCCAGACTATGGTGATCCATTTGCTCCTCCGAGGTGTACACGTGCTCCCACAGGACCGCAAGCACGTCTGCCTTATCATGCATCAATACTCCATCAAGTTTTGCAGAGCCAGCCAATCTGTCTGCCTGTTCATTCCCTAGCACACCAGCATGCCCTGGAGAAAAGATCCAGACGATGCTTGCCACCCGTGAATTCCGAAGCGAAGCAAGCCACTCTGTACGAAACTTCCCTGTCCTCACCCTACTCAGTATGCTTTCTGAGTCAGTTACAATCACGATGTGTGTGTGTGCGTGCGTGCGTGCGTGCGTGTGTGTGTCGTATTCTCCATCCAGCGGAAAGCTGCACTGACTTCCTCCACCTCCATTCTTAAGCTAGATGTTGTGGTATCATATGCCAGGCTCTCCTGCACCAAACGTCGACCATTAGCCTTTGCCAAGAACCCCCAGGCACTTTTACTACCTCTCAACACCGAACCATCTGTGTAGATGATCACATCACCCGGGCGAGCATTATCCTGAATTAGTTGCTGGATTTCCACTTCCGTGGCCCCTGCTGGCCACTCCCTGTACTCCCGGCTCAATGTGGTTATAACTCTGCACAAGTCTAACTGCTCCGCTGGCACTCTGGCCCACTCCTCTCCTCGCCTAATGTTCTCCAAGGGGCACACCTGTCTGATCGTATCCTCCGCCTGAGCCATCCATGATTTCCCTCTTATCAGTCGCTGGCCCTTAACTGCGTCCAGCGCCTCATGCAACGGGTGATCTGTGTCAGCAGCTACTCTGAGGTATGCCTTCTACTGCATCACCTTGAGCCTACCAGCAACAGTCGGCAAACCAAGGATGTACCGCATACACACCACTTCTGAATCTGCCAAAAGTAACTTGCTCGCTCGCTTTGGATTCAAGCGTAGTTCATACACACTACTTCTAGTAGTACTGGACTGAACTTTGCGTATGGGTTAGCTTTCCTTATTAACAGTGTCCCTCGCCATCAGACGAGCCCGTTCCAACTTCAGAGGTACTTGTAATTTACATCCCCAAGTGAAGGATGATAGGTCAAAATTTTAGTCCAACTGTCCAATGTAGGGGGTTGAACCCCTTACCTCGGCATCAGTGAATTGGATGTTTAGGAACATGCGTTCTTATCCAGTTGCCATGCTTACCTACGGCCCAAAGTAATATCATTCACTAACAGTTTTAGTGACTCCTTTCCCTAAAACCTGTAGCTGTCGCAGAAAATAAACTTGTTATGTTCGATCGATGACAACCAGGCACTTTTCCTCAAGCCATGATTCTTTTGCCTTCCTACATAATATTAATATTCTGACTTGTCTGTGAATTTCTTCATATTTGGCAGGATTATTTTTGTTGAGTCTTCTTGTTTCCATTAAGTGTAAAATTTCCTCAGTCATCCATTTCTTACGACCCACCTTCTTTAATTTTGGAATAGTTGTTTCTGCAGCCACATTGATTGAATTCTTTAACATTTCCCATTGATCATCCAAAACAAAAACAAGTAATCCTTTGATGTTGTACAGACTGAGAAAAATACGTCGTTAAAACTGTCTACACAGTCGGCATTTCTAACTGGGAAACAAAATACATGGCGTCAAAATGTCTACACCTGGTCGGCATTTCTGTATGATGTGGATTGTTCGGGGAACAAATACGTCGCGTTACAATGTCTACACCGGTCGGCATTTTGTTAACAAAATTGTTGCTCGAGACGAACAACGGCGTCATTTGTCTGCAAGGCGGGAGACGGCATTTGAAGTGCTAGACGGAAAGTCTGGACAAGACGCGGGATGGATTCTGTGATGTGGGGAATTCTCAGGTTGAACTATTGATGTACGGGACAAAGAATTTCCCCAAATGAAAGCAAATTTGACCGCAGATTGACTCCAGTTAGTCTAGAATAGGAGGAGAAAACCAGACTCTGGACTGATTGGCGTCTAGACTTTTTGGTGACGTCACTCAAGCACTGATATAAAACCCAGTTGCGGTAAACAAGTGGAGTGAGTCGGCCAAAAATTCTGAAGTGTTAAGATCGGTGCATTATTCCGAGTTGTGTTCCATGAAAGAAACTAGGGGTGTCAAATTGTTGATAGTTATCGGCGGACATAGATCCAGTCTGTGATCGCCTAGTTTCGATTAGCAACTGGAATAGGCATATGGTAGGCTATTAATCATATCTAACTTAGAGTATGATTAGGAATAATGTATTATAGGTGCGGTGATATAATGTATTATAGGTGCGGTGATATAATGTATTATAGGTGCGGTGATATAATGTATTATAGGTGTGGTGATATAATGTATTATGATTAGTGATAGAATGTTCTATAAGTGCGGTGCTAGAAAGTATCATAGGAGCGTCGGCACTAGTATTCTATTGTGTGGCTTCAACTAAGCTTGTGTGATATATCATTTTACTCAGGGAGTTGAGGACAATGTAGTGGAATAATAATTAGAGAGATTAAGGATGGTTGAGAGGGAGGAGAGGAATGTGAAATGGTAGGATCTTCCAGTAGGGCATCTGCTGGGTTTCTACCCGTTCCTTTATTCTTTCCTGGTGTTGCCATGTCTCAGATCATATGATGAGTTATTTGGCCGTATGACAGAGATCGGATCTCTGTTATAGATCTGAGTGCTGCTATTGGCCTACACTCACCTAATTCCGGCCAGGATTGAGTTGCCCTCACCATAGTATTCTCTATTCTACAGGTTCCATTTACAGGTCCACGTATGTGTGCTATGATTTTCAGCAGTGAAGCTAACACATTTTAGAAGATGATGGCTCAGAATTTGAAGACAGAAGTTGCTGAGAGGCCGCTACATTGGGCTTATACCCAAGTTGGTTTGCGGGAACCTAGCTTCTGCTGAGCAGGACATGCTGATGAGATTTATGTTTTAGCAAGTGATAAGTGTATCACTGAACAGTCAGAACATTGTAGGTATACACTACTGATACCAGGAACAGGCATACAACTTTATACTGATACCTAGAATAGTCAGAGTGTGGTGTTATTATGGGGAATCTTTAAAACCAGTGACACTAGATACATTAAGATTTCCCCAGTAACAGTGACAATAGTCTTAGAATTCTCTGATTCACAATCATTTAAATAACAGAGGAAATTCATAGTGTTAAACAGATTGAAGACTCTCATTAGACAGTGCTTGTCATGGGTGTCCAAGCATCCTAGTGGTTCAAGAGACAACGGAGGAAGTCTTCACGTGACCGGAGGAGCATCACCTTGGTGAGGTTGCTTGTCTGGACTAAATGGTGCGAGTGTGTTCTCAGCACAGTGATGAGAATGACTATACTCCTGAACACTGATCTGAGTCTATAGACACTTTAGAGTACACGTCACACATTCTACACCTTATACACACACACACTTCTCCTACATATACTCTTTGCTTTAATAAATTTCTTGTTTTTATTTGTTGAAGCTAGAGTTGTCACGTATGTTATGTTGGGGAAGAATGAGAGGGGGCATGATCCAGGAGTGAGTAAGAGTGAGAAGAAGGTGTCTTCAGATTGAGGGAGTGTTGTGGACGGAGTCTACTGGATATCTCCAGGATAGAGATATTGAATTAAAACAAATGTGGGTGTTGATTCCCTCACTCCAGGGACGACACTAAAGTGGTAAAGAAGAACAAATAACTACTACGACATTCATTCTTTACACACACGACAGTAGCAACAACTGAAATTATTCCAGTGACAATTTTTTTTGAGGAAACTTGTTAAAATTCACCTCTCCCACCCAATGACGTGGTCATATCCCCATTCCATAATTATCTGCCTCTAGTTAATCATAAAGAATTCTGAAACTATTGCATTCAGATTTGCATACAAGTCATCTTTTTTATCCTTTCCTCTGGAAAAGATAATAATGATTCATGTTATCTTGATATGCATATAAAACAGCTATAATTGCCAATCTCATTTCTCCTCCGGATTTTTCTGATGCTGTTAACAAAATTTGTCATGGCTGTATAAATAATTATACTGCACAGAGGATACAATTGTTGCATAGTTTCTGAATTACTGTGAACATTATCAGTACTGTATGACTTGATAGAAAACATTATAAGCAATAAAAAGAACAAAACTTGAATATAAGAAGTTACCAAACATAAGATATAGATATTAATAAAACGAAGGTTCAAGTTCTTACAAAGTTTCGACATAAACAAATCTGAAATAATATAAACCCAAAAGAAGAATTTTTAATATAATCTGTTTATTTTGTGAGCAAAACAATGTGGCCTTATTACAATCAAACAGGAAACACAGAGAAGTTAATTCATGCATGTGTCTGGAATTGTAATGTATGAGTGTGTGGGGAAGAATCACACTTTATGCTTTTATTCAATGTTAATGATTCAGTTCTTGACAGTAGCAGGAAAAATATCCACCCACAGGAAGTAAATAGCTGATAACAGCCAAACTAATGTTATCTTCAGGGCTATCAAATTAGCTGGATTCTTACATTTCAATGCCAATAACAAACAAATGTCTCACCCCTTCAAATGTACAACATAAGCAACACGATTCTCTGAAAAACTAAACAAACATTGTGTAGGTGTAATGATAATCAACGTAAAAATAAAAACATATCTTAAACCAAATATATGAAATAATCATTTGTCACTATTAATTAGCCATTATCATTTTGTTAACAAAAAGAAAATTAAGTGCACCTATTATATGTTGCATATCTTTATAAACTTTTGGTTTCCAAATCGAAACCTTTTTTTACCAATCTGACACTACACTTGTTTAAATTCTCAATTATAAATAAAAACAGACAGTAAATTAATGTTAACAATCAGAAGTTAGAGATGTGAGAATTAAACATATCACTAGTGTGTGAAATGAACAGACGCTAGATCAGACAATTGATGACTATCAGTTTAAGAATTACATTACATACATTAATATAAGAATTTCTCACGCCGGGTTGATTAAAGCAACTTATTGATGTGCTGTGCACAAAACAAGGCTTCATAAACCACCGTTTAACAGGCGTGGTCACAGTGTTTCTATGTGCAATTGTTTCTTTCTTTAGCTGCATTTTTTTGGCAGGAAGTTGCTATCAACCCCAGGTTGATTTTCTAGATAATAGTAGATTCAATAATTTGTCATTGCTTTCTGAACAAGAATTCGGCAGTTACGTCCAACTTTATGCCCACGCAAGGGCTAAACCACATACCTCATCATCAGTGCACTGGAAGTTTAAGAGCAAGCTCTTTTATAATTTCCATAACATCTATGTCTTGCAATTGTTCATGAAAAGCATATGCTATAAATTTTAATAATTAAATTGTATAGATTAATAGACTACTTTTTGTGACAGAACAGTTTATGAGACCTCACATTGTACCACATAAATAAAGGCATTTGAGTTTTAATTTCAGAAATACAGAATCTAGTTTGCAACATTAGATGAGCCATTAAGAACTAAGCATCATTTGCTACTGCGTCTTATTCGAAAATAAAACATTGTTGTAAATAAAATCATGTTCTTCTGGAATCAAGTATGAAGTGAATTCATGTTAATCATATTTTAACAATTATATTTGCTAGCTATAGAAATGTATCATCACATTTAAGTGCTCATGTATGATGAGTATAGTTTTGTTACAAAATTACATTTGCCAGACTAAGTGTAAAAGTTTTTGTACAAAGATTACACCCCAAATTTGTTGTAGTTTTTATTTTTTTTTTTTTAAATAAGAAATTACATCACAGATTTCTTCTTACGCTCCTCTCTGATGACCAGAGTTCCCACCTGCCTGCTAAGAAGCGGCATGTGAACAATTCGATAGTAATCTGTCCCAGATGTTAGAATCTTAGCTCAAGAAAATGCCACACAAAATTAAGCAGGTTCAGCAAAATCGTGTACTTCTACTGTCAACGTAAATTTCAAGCCAGGGGCATACCCAAAAAAAAGACGTCTGAAGACAGTGATTGAGGAACTGAGATATTAAACAATGCTGCTTGGAATATGTTGAAAACCATCAATGAAAGTGAGAAATGGGGCTTGCAGGAAGTGTGGCAGCGCCTTAAAAGTCAGGGCAATGACCTCTGTTGAGCAGAGCAGTTCTGTGAGAACAGGAGAACTCAGACTGCAAGAGAAAGTTCTTTCGAGAACCATTTCATTTTGCTAGAGATTTGCTTAAACAACCACACTCCGGTACCCTAAGAATCGGCGAAGAAGAACTCAAAAAATATATTAGGGATGTGAATTCATGATCAGAGAGAAGTTCAACAAGGTGAGATGGAGGGTGGCATATAAGTTAAGTGACCCATACACAGTATATAAACTCATAGTGTGTCAGTTCGCTTGTCTTCAAACAATTCCCTCAGATTTTGAGGTCTACGTGGAAGAACAAGCGCATAAAGTATGAGGAGCGCTCAGAAAGTAATGCACCACATCGTTTTTCTCAGGAGCTGTTTATTCAAAAATTATGAAATGTATACACAATAAACATCGGTATTATTAAACATAATCCCATCAACTTATACGGCTTCATGCCAGTATGAATTCCTTGCCCGTACTAGATTTCGTCCTGATCATTTAGTCATTTCTTCACTGCATGAATCACTCCTTCATCATCTTTAAACCTTGTTCCACGGAGTGCATCTTTACGTGGGACGAATAGATGAAAATCGGAGGGTACAAAATTGGGACTACAGTATATGGTGAATGGGGTAGTACAGTCCTATCCAATTTGTTGATTGCTTCCCATGCTACCAGACTTATGTGAGGGTGCACATTGTCGTGAAGGAGAAGCAGGGTTGTTGGATTCTTGTGCGGCCGAACTCAGAAAGAAAGTTGAGTTTTTTCGATGCCTTAATATATTCTTATGGATTAATTGTCTCTCCTCTTGGTATAACATCCACAAGAATCACACCTTCGATATTCCAAAAGACAGTGATCATGACCTTTCCAGCTGACGGAGTTGTCTTGAATTTCTTTCTTCGTGGTGATTGCGGATTATGCCACTCCATTGACTGTCTTTTTATCTCATGTTCAAAATTATGTGCCCACGTTTCGTCACCTGTAACAATCTTAGCCAAAAAGTTCTATCCATCAACATTGAAAAGCTCCAACAATTCAGAATAAATTGCTTTACTTTGCAATCGGTTTTTATTTGTGAGACTTCGAGGAATCCATCTTGCGTACACCTTAGAAAATCCGAGGTTTTATAACTGTATTTGCGTTACCATTGAGGACTGACAGCTGTAAGGCCAATTGCTGAGAAGTGATTCGCCTACCAGTAAGAACAATGCCCTCAGCGCATTTCAACATTTCTGAATTGGTGGCTGTGGCAATACTGGACGTACACAGTGCGGCCAATCAAGCAGCTCCATATATCCACTTCCTGAATCTTTGATTCTCTGAACCCAGCAACCGAATGCACTCCTGTCGACTGCAAAACTTCCATACATGTCACATAGACGCTTGTGGATGTTTGGACCAGTTTCCTTCTCTGCAACGAGAAATTCTACCACAATTCGCTGCGTATAACGCAAGTCGTTTCATTTCAACGGTTTAGGGCATCCATATTATTTGGTCAGTTGGGTTGTAACTTGGTACAAACAATCAGCTATGCCATATATAAAGTGTGCAAAATTTCATGCTTCTATCTTCATTATTGGCTGAGAAAAACAATGTGGTGCATTCGTTTCTTAACGACCTTCGTATACAAAGAAGACATGGGAAAAAGCCAAGGGAATCTACATTCCCATGGAGCAATCAATCAATCAATCATGTGCCATGCCGGAAAGCGTGGGCGGTCATGACTCGCCATTTCACTCGATCACCAGTGTCGTGGATCAGCTCAGTGTTCCTGTCTCGTCCATGCCATGTGGCCAAGCCATCCAGGTATTTTCCTCTCGGTCTGTTCCCTTCGATCTTGCCAGTTGTCACTAAGTTCTCCAATCCATTTCTTCTCATAACATGTCCAAAACATTTTGACTGTCTACGTCTAATTTCTCTAATCAGTTTACGATGTTCATTTGTCTCCTGTAGTACTTGGTCATTGGTTTTTCTGTCTGTCCATGGTATTCTTTGCATTTTCCTCAGAAACCACATTTCTGCAGCCATCAGATGCTTTTCAGCTTGACTGCTCATTGTCCAAGTTTCACATCCATACAAAAGAACAGGCTCTATGTATCCCCTCAACACTCTTTTTCTCGTTTCAATTGACATCTTTTTATTGGTCAGAATGTTTTTCATCTTGCTAAATGCTACTTTCGCCATGACGATTCTTGTTCTAATCTCTTCAAGGCATCTCCCATCAGATGTTATGACTGTTCCAAGATAATTGTACCGATTCACTTGTTGAAGAATATTTCCATTTACTTGTATATTACATTGTGGCACTTCTTCCTTCCTAGTGACGACAATAACCTGAGTCTTTTTACAATTTAATTCTAACCCCAGTTGCTCACTGTGTACAACAACCGCATCTACTAATTGTTGCAGGTCCTGCGCATTGTCTGCAATTAATACTGTATCATCTGCATATCTAATGTTATTGATGTTTTGCCCTCCAATGCTGATTCCATTTATATCCTCTACATTTCTGAAAATATTTTCACTGTATAGGGAAAAAAGATCTGGAGACATCACACATCCCTGCCTAACACCTCTCTTAATTGGCTGATACTGTCCCACTTCATTATCAATCCTTATTGCAGCTTGTTGTTTCCAATATATGTTTTTTATAAGTCTAATGTCTTTCCCACAAATTTCCTTGTTTACTTCTATAGCACGTTCAATAACTGTTCGCAGCATATACACAGCATTTACTGTACCCTTTCCTTCTACAAACCCGCATTGTTCTTCCCCTATTTCAGGTTGTATCTTCTTCCTCACTCTTTGCATGATAATTCTTAGCAAAATCTTTGTGATGTAACTCATTATACTAATTGTTCTATGTTGATCACATTCCAAGGTTCCTGATTTCTTTGGGATTGCAATAAATACAGAGTTACATAATTCAGGAGGTATATCTCCAGTATCATATAATGTGTTCAGCAGTCTGGTGACTTGCTCTAGTCCAAATTCTTCTAAAGCTTTAATCATTTCTGTTGTGATGTTATCTGCACCGGGGGCCTTGCCAGCTTTCATATGCTTAAGAACATTTCGAACCTCCATCTCCAAAATTGGCGGTCCTTCATTATTAAATCTAATATCATACTGTTCGTCTCTGTTATCATCATAAAGGTGTTTCACATAATCTGTCCATACATGTAGAATCTGGTCTTTTTCTATTATGATTTTGCCATCTTCAGTTTTTAGACACCCTGTTGATGTACTTGTTCTTTTATTAGTAAGTTCCTGAATTCTTTTGTGCACTAATTTGGTATTTTGACTGTTGTGTTGGTTTTCAATTTCTAAGCACTTTTCCTCAAGCCATGCTTCTTTTGCCTCCTTACATAATATTCTGACTTGTCTGTGAATTTCTTCATATTTGACAGAATTATTTTTGTTGAGTCTTCTTGTTTCCATGAGGTGTAAAATTTCTTCAGTCATCCATTTCTTACGACCCACCTTCTTTAATTTTGGAATAGTTGTTTCTGCAGCCACATTGATTGAATTCTTCAACGTTTCCCATTGATCATCCACATCCTGGAATAGGATCTCTAGATCAGACAACATTTCAAATCTGTTCTGAACTTCTATGTTGAATTTGTTTTGTATTTCCTTGTCATTACTCAATGTACACAAATCATATTTAGTGTTTCCTGTTATATACTTGACTTTCTTCAACTTTATCCTCAATGTTCCTGTGAGTAATCTGTGGTCACTATAACAATCAGCACTGGGAACTGTTTTTTTTTTGTTTTTGCTAGTGTTAATGCATTTCTAAATCTTCTGCTAATCAGAATGTAGTCAATCTGGTTTCTAATCCTGCTATCAGGACTCCTCCATGTCCATAATCTTCTAGGGTGTTGCTTGAACCAGGTGTTTCCTACAATCATTTCCTGTTCTTTTGCCCACTCTACGAGTCTGTATCCTCTTTCATTTCTCTCTCCTAAACCATAGTTTCCTACTGTGTATATATCCCTTTGATTCCTACTTTTGCATTGAAGTCCCCTATTATGATGTTTATTTCTGAATTTTTACATTTCTTTAAGGCAGACTCTATGTCATTATAAAATTCTTCTACACTATCTTCACTGGATTCTCCTGTTGGGGCATATACTTGAATAATATTTATGCTAAAGGGTCTGCCACTTAATTTAACTAATAGAACTCTGTCCGACACGGCCCAATATCCTTGAACAGATTTTGCTGTTTTCCGGTCCAAAATAATTGCCACTCCTCTATGACGATCTTCACCTCCAGAGTAAATAATCTTGAAATCTTCCTTATCTTATCTTGATGCCTGCTCCTGTCCATCTCGTTTCGCACATATCCTAAAATATTAATTTTTTCCCTTTCAATTTCTTGTTTTATGTTCTCTAATGTTCCGTCGTTGTTTAACGTCCTAACGTTCCAAGTTGCTAATTTTAACGTCTCTGTCCTTGTCTTCCGATGATCAGTCTTTAAGCGAATCATGATATACTAGGCACTTTTAAAGAGGTAGTTTGCCATTGCTTTCCTCTATGGCAGTGACCTTACTGGTCGGAGACCGCAGCCATTGACTCAAGAAGAGTTCCTCTGCCTGCCGTCGTGAAGCTTGAGGCCATGACCCACAAATATCTGTCGGCTGCCCTCAAAATTTCATCCACCACCTGCCTTCCGTGGCTTCTTTTGAAAACTTCCAATAAAAGGAACACAAAATAACATCACATAATCCACAGGAAAACACTATTCACAGGAAATCCATAGGAAATCACACGAAATCCAAAGGATAACACTAAATAGCGTCCCTCCGAAAAGTAACGCTTCATTTTGTCGCCATTGTACCAGCATTACACAGTTCAGACTGATCTCTCTTCTCAATGCCGAGGGTAAAATATTCTTCTGTCATGGCTATCAGCGTTGCTACATATCACCTCATCATGTTCCTCTTATACCTTGCGGTGTCGAGGTGAAGTATAAACAGCGGGAGAGTGCCCGCTTATGGGCTTCATCATAACTGATAGAAAACATGCGCATCAACAGACTGCAAGAAAATGGGATCCTAGGGACCACTCTCTGTGAAAAGCATGCACGATCATCTGGGAAGCTGCAGCAGAATAAAGCAGCCTTCGTGTGAGACTGCCAGAGGTAGCCAATAAATGTAGATGTATGTCACAGCACATGCTGTAGCAGCCCTCACACACCCGAGGAGATCGTTGTACTGCAGATCAGTACTTCTCGTGGAGCTCATTCTGGATATGGTAGCAACATTCACACAAGGTCAGAACCTCAGAGGAGAATAGGAGAAATAAAGATGTCACTAATGAATGCCTTCATGGGTAACACCACCATTCTGGCCCCAGGAATAAGCCTTGCCCACTGCATGATGCCATTTTAAATCAGTTAATCTACCGGTGAAAATCAGCTTCAAATCCAAGTCAAGAAGCTTTGATAGGCAAGACAGTAGAAGACCATGTTTGTGGTAGCCAACCAGACAATTCTTACTGTCACTGAGAAACTTAGGGAAAGTCTTGCTACAGTGCATGATTCTTCACCAACAGACAAATTCAAAGTACAGCAGTAGAATGAGACCTGGGGGTAGAGAGGGGTGTCTTATAAGCGCATAGATATTAAAACACTCATCATGAGCTCAGTGATTGAACTGATGGTCCCTAAGAGTCAAGGAACATGGAGAAATAGTGATACAGGGATCTGCAATGAGATTCTTCGCATCTGAATCACACTTTCTTAGCCAAACACAACATTCCTCTGTTAATCAGACTCCCTGTTCTCCTGGCATGGGGGTTTATAGAAAACTGTTCTAGTATGAGTTAATATAAATATTTCTCTACAATCTCTGTGTTTCATAATTATTCAATGACCGCCTTTCACCAATAATTACTAGGATTTATTTATTACCTCATTATTCTAAACTAGGATGAATAGACTCAGAATCCTGCTTCACCCATATTTCAGCTGTTTTGCTAATTTCAATGAGAATTTTACCTGGTCCTGTGCACCGATTGTTCATTGGTTGCATTACCACTGTGATTTATGATCTGAAGATGTCTGATTCCATTTCAAATTGCCACCATTGTGTTGTTGGTGCTGGTCGCTTCTTTCTTCTGTGTCTAGGCTGAGCAACATATTGAAGTACTATTAAGTTAAAAGTTATTATGCCTTTTTAAAGCACAAACTATCGTCTGTCAAGATGGCAAGATGCCAATGATGATGATGATGATTTCTATAATGTTGCTTTATGAGTTCATTTCATTTCTTGTCATTTATTATGTCAGTCGAGTTATAAAGTCATTTGTTATTCATTATTTTTAGGCTCTTATAAACATCGCTCTCCATGTGTCCATATTTTATATCTAGTAACTCTTCACAACCTCTAAATGTTTTTCAGACGTCTATTATCACTCTTCTAGCCTGTTTTGTGAGTAACAGTTTGATACTTTATAATCTAGCTTTTTACAACTCTTCACCTAGGAAATATTTGTGTGTTTTTCACATTACTGCTGATTTTACATTTTCATTCCAACAATCTTTTCTTTATCTGATTGGTCCCGCAAAATTCTTAAGCAATATAAAGGATTAAAAAGTTAGCTGCATTTCCTTTCCATGACGTTGCACTCAGCTCAATCATTTATTAACTTTTTGTGATTTTCTAGGAAAATTTACGTTCATGAGTTTACCATTGCTTTCTTAACGACAGTCGTCTCGTACCATCAAAATTTACAGACATTCTGCTTCCAAATCACCCACAGTTGATTTTGAACATTCGACTTGGTATGTCCATGAATTGTGAACATTCGACTTGGTATGTCCATGAATTGTGAACATTCGACTTGGTATGTCCATGAATTGTGAACATTCGACTTGGTATGTCCATGAATTGTGAACATTCGACTTGGTATGTCCATGAATTGTGAACATTTCGACTTGGTATGTCCATGAATTGTGAACATTCGACTTGGTATGTCCATGAATTGTGAACATTCGACTTGCTATGTCCATGAATTGTGAACATTTGACTTGGTATGTCTGTAGAAGAAGAAGTCGCTGACGCTATGAAACATATGAAGAAAGGAAGAACAACTGGGCCAGATGAAATCACAGTAGAAGAATTAGAAGTATTGGGAGAATTTGGGGTAGATATATTAACCAAAATGCTAAATGATATTTACAACAGTGGATATTTACCGAGCGATATGGTAAAATCTGTATTTATAGCAATACCAAAGAGACCAGGAGCAATTGAATGTGAAGATTTTCGTACAATTAACCTCATAAACCATGTCACTACGCTTCTACTCAGAATTATAATGAGAAGAACAAGAAAGAAAATAAAAATGGAAATTAGTGAAGAACAGTACGGTTTTATGGAAGGAAAGGGTACAAACAATGCAATATATATATTACGAACACTAATAGAAAGGTCAATAGAGAAACAGAGGGACATATATTTATGCTTCATAGATTATACTAAGGCATTTGATAACGTAAAACATGATGAGCTGATTAAAATGTTGGAAGATATCAACACTGATGGGAAAGATTTAAGAATAATAAAGAATATATACTGGAACCAAGTAGCAGCAATTGAAATGGGAAATAAAGAGGGTAGTTACGAACAGATAATGCTAGGAATACGACAGGGGTGTGTCTTGTCACCCTATCTCTTCTCCTTATATAGCGAAGTAATAATGAGAGAGATCAAAGAGAAGCCAGGAATACTAATCGGAGGATATAATATAAACAATATATGCTATGCAGATGACACAGTATTGGTGGCGGATAATGCAACAGACCTACAACAATTATTGGACATTGTAGTATCAGAGAGTGCACAGAAAGGACTCTTCTTGAATATCAAGAAAACAGTAACAATGGTGATATAACAGAAAATGGTGACACCAAAATGTGACATAGAAATAGAAGGGGAAATTCTCAACCAAGTGGATAATTTTAAATACCTAGGGGCAATTATAACATCGGATGGAAGATGTACAACAGAGATTAAGAGCAGAATAGGGCACGCAAAAGCCACATTTCAGAAAATGAAGAGTATCTTATGCAATAAGTCACTATCACTGAATGTAAGAAAGAGTGCTAAAATGCTACATAGAACCAGTTTTGTTGTATGGCAGCGAATTTTGGAATGTAAATGAACAAATTAGGAAGAACTTAGAAGCAACAGAGATGTGGTTTTTAAGATGAATGTTGCGAATTCCTTGGACTGCCAAGTAACTAACAACGATTGCCTGAAAGAGGCTAATGAAACTAGAACACTATATACAACAATAAGAAAGAGACAAACAGCTTTCTTTGGTCATGTGATGAGAAGAGAGGCATTGGAGAACATCGTGACAACTGGAAAGATCGAGGGGAAGAGAGGCAGAGGCAGACCAAGAGAAATGATGCTGGACGGATTGAGACGGTGGCATGGAGGAATATCATCAGCAGAGTTGATCCAGAACACCAAAGACCGAGATCTGTGGAGAGCCATGAACGCCTATGCCAGCCGGCACGGCACTTGAAGATGATGTCTTTCTATGAATTGTGAACATTTGACTTGGTGTGTCCATGAATTGTGAATATTTGACTTGATATGTCCATGAATTGTGAACATTTGACTTGGTATGTCCATGAATTGTGAACATTTGACTTGGTATGTCTATGAATTGTGAACATTTGACTTGGTATGTCCATGAATTGTGAACATTCGACTTGGTATGTCCATGAATTGTGAACATTTGACTTGGTATGTCTATGAATTGTGAACATTCGACTTGGTATGTCCATGAATTGTGAACATTCGACTTGGTATGTCCATGAATTGTGAACATTTGACTTGGTATGTCCATGAATTGTGAACATTCGGCTTGGTATGTTCATGAATTGTAAAAATGTGTTTTGCTATTCCACAAGCCACAGATGACAGGCATGTAGTTATATGTATTTTTCACTTCCTATTTTCTCGTTCATGGCACTTAGTACTTCAGTCTGAATTCCTCCATCGCTAATTATTTCACTTGTTGCTTGCCGTTACAATTTTTTTGTCTTAAGCCCACTTGTTTGACTGACTTCATTATTACCAGAAGATCACAATATTCCTGAATGAAAAAATATTTTCCCTCCATTTGGCTGTTCATCTGCTGTTAGTTCTCATTTTGACAATCTGTTCATAATTCTCACAACTGGTTTATTCTATTTATTTGCTTTTTCAGGCATCAAACATAAATTTTCCATGTTTAAAAATGTTTCTCTAAATAACTATTCATTTAGAAATGTTTCGCTGCATAGGATCATCTTTAGCAAATCTACCTTTCATGAATGTTGAGAATTAAAGAATAATATAAGATGATTCTTCTGACATTCTGATGTTAGTGGCAATAGGATGAATATTGACTATGTGTCACTGCTCACTAATACATCAGCTTTGTTACACTGAAAAGTAGTTCTTCAAACTTACTCTTCACTAACATATGTGGCAGACACATAATTTTAGGGTTGTTTCAACAAAATACAAATAGTAGTAAAAGAAAACAAACATACATATATATTTTATTAAAAATTGGTATTCAACAAGAAAGGAGTGCAATGAAACAACATTACCCACCATATGTGGAAATCAAGGGAAACCACCACATTAATGCCACAATAAGAAGTTTATGGGCAATCACAAAGCCAGTTTTATGACTTGGTGACTCCATACCAGCCTCCAGGTCTAATAACTTGGCATGTATAAAAATGATTTAGATGGAATCCCAATATTTGTCTTTTGCACGAAGTATAGTTTTGAACTTATGAAGTGTTCCTTATTATATTCACTATCTGTTTTATCTAAGGCATTTCAATTTCCATAGGGATTAACCTCCCTTGCTTATAAATTTAAGGGATAGAACAAAAGTTAAACACAAGTATTGCGATCAATTTAGACCAATCCTTGTTAGTTTTCCAATCACCTGAAAAGCGGATAGCAACTTATTGGTCTAAATATTATTATCATGTGATTTACAAAGTGACACAGGCATTCCTGTCTCTCCACAGATCTCGGTCCTTGATTATTCCTCAATGCCATTGTTTTATTGGTCTAAATATTATTATCATGTGATTTACAAAGTGACACAGGCATTCCTGTCTCTCCACAGATCTCGGTCCTTGATTATTCCTCAATGCCATTGTTTTAGTCCATCCTCGGCATTGAGAAGAGAGATCAGTCTGAACTGTGTAATCATCATTTCCTTCTGTCTGCCTTTGTCTCTTCTGCAAGTCATCACGATTTTTCATTGTGTGACCAAAGACCACTGTCTCTTATGTATAACGTTTTACTTTAATTAGCCTCTTTCAAGACATTATTGTTAAGTTACTCAAGATATCCTACGTATTTGCAACATTCACCTAAGACAGGGGTGGCAAACCTTTTCAGCTGGCGGGCCAAATTTCAGAAATAATATTTCCTGCCGGGCCACGCACCTAATTTTTTTGTTAAATTAAAGTAAACAAGCAAGCGTGCTACAGCTTCGACCACATCGTCGCTTCCCACTCCGTGGGCCACAACATGACTCCCGGCGGGCCTCGTGTCGGTCACCCCTGATCTAAGAAGTACATCTCCGCTGCCTCTAAAACAATCCAAGTTTATTCATCCGCTGGTTTCAAGATCTATCCAACTATGCAGGTCTCATAATTTATTTGAACTGATGATTCTACTGTCAAAGAGGAGCAGCTGGCCGAGTGGCTAGAACACCGGACTCTCCCTCAGGAGACACGGGTTCGATCCCTCGCTAAGGTGTGGGATTTTTTTGTCTGTCGGTGCTACCAGGGCTCATGTGAGAAGCAAAGGGTAGTAATGTAACAGTATAGCTTAGGAGTAAAGAGTTAGGGAATGCTGCGCATTCATTAACTAGTGGGAAACCATAGTTGGTGAACGTGTGTGCACGAATGGATAGACGTATCCAGGGCTTGCACACACGTCACTTGGGGACTGGGAATTCAAGAGGTAAACAACAAGAATGTCGGAGTTTTCCATCATGTTGAAGATGAATGATTTTCACCTAATAAACGTATGAATTTATAAAAGATGAGACTTGTCCACTATATTATAACGTGCCTTCCACACTCAGCATTGTTATATCACCACGGCCACTGTGATATAGGCTGAATTGGTGCCGTCGACCTCAAGATTGCAAACATGGGATGTAGCGAAGATTGTTGACAAGCAAAGAACAAACGAAGGAGTGTTTTGTCTACGTCTGGAAACAGATGTTATGGAAGTTTTCAAGTAATTAATAAGAGACGCAACAACTGAAAGCCCGCCCAGGGGTAGTTGTTGTGATTTCTCAGTGTTTATTAAGAGGATTTCTCAGTAAAGGTCAGAAGGTTTGATGATCTTATTTTATAGAAAGACTGATAGTTTTGTATGCATAACTCAATAATATACAGTGCCCTGATCGCTGACCTACGCTGTTTTTTTTGATGAGATCAAGAATTGCCGTTTTACAGCGAAAATTGCAAATGATGTCGCTGCTGATTGCATCTTACGATTTATAAAGTAACCTTGTACCTCGGGAAATAAATTGTCTTTACACCCGAACGATCAGCTCCAAATTAAAACAGAGAACTATCGAGAATGGAAAAATTAATGAGCATAGTTTCAGCTCACTGGACTGTTTGAGGTGGAGTCAAGGTCAAATTGCACTTTCTGTAATTCTCGAATCAAGCTGGTCAACAGTCACTTCAGCTAAGTGAAGGCGTTGATGAATCTGGTCAACTTGTCTCAAGTAAAATTGGTTTCAATTGATTTAAACTGACTGTTGTTGGAACGCCACATAACAAGTAATGTTCCGAGTGCTGAAACAGAGTGGCCATCGTCAGGCTTGAATCCATCCATTGTTGACTTGCTCGTTTTTTCTCTGAAACATATGGATGTTCCAGATATGTTGTCGTGTCAGATTTGCTGAAACCGTTAAATGTTGTCGGTTGGAATACAGTGAAGGTGACCTTGCTTATCGGAAGGTAAACTCCAGAATTTTTAGTCAAGCAATCGATCAATCAATCGATCAATTAATCAAGCAATCGATCAATCAGTCAATCAATCGATCAATCAATCAAGCAATCAATCAGTCCGTATTGTATCGAGCGTTGTAAATTTAAAAGCCAAACGAGCATAATCAGCGGCATGTAAACAACTGGAAGGAATCGACTTCGATTGAGCTGAGAAGTCCAGAGGCTCTTCTTTTTCTGCTCCTTTCAAGTTTTGTCGATCAGAGTCCTTTGTTAACAAGATCCTCGATTGGAATTTTTTGCATCAGAATGGTCAATTAGAGTCTCTTTTATCAGGATTTGCGATTGGAACTGGAACCTTTTTTTCATCAAGATCATCGGTTGGAATCTTTTTCGTCTAGGTTAGGTAATGGATAGTTTTAGATTAATTAATTGAACAGAATATTTCTTGATGATGACTTTGAAATAATATTGTATGAAAATATTTGTATATAATATTGCTTGATAATTTCCATTATAGAATTTTAGGATGGAGCCCAAAGATTTTTCTCAGGTATTGAGTGGAGTTGGCGGAGCAATATCAAAGTTGGATGCAGTATTGAGACAGCAAAGTGTAATCAGTGATGTGGAGAGATTTAATGGACAGGCGAATCAGTTTAAGAAATGGGTTATTTCTATTGAGAAACATGTTTATCTAGTGAACGCTACAGATGAGGATAAAAAGAATTTAGCATATAGAACTAGTACAAGTCCAGTTTCTGACCATATAAGAAGAAAGCTAGAAGCGGGAGGAGATGAAACCTGGGAACAATTCAAAACCGACCTGGCACATAAATACGCAGAAATTACTGATCCACAACACGCATTCTCAGTGTTGCGACAAACGAGACAAAATATTACGGAAAGTGTACAGCTATACAGTGATAGGTTAATCAATTTAGCTGAGGAGTCATTTTTGGGACAGAATGTACGAGCTGAAGAAGTGGAACGGATGTTGGTGGGGATTTTTGTTGATGGGATTAGGTCAGATGGACTGAAATTTAAGTTATTGAGAGAGAATCCTGCAAGATTGTCACAAGCGGTAGATATCGCTATACAAGAAGAAAGCTTGAGGAGAAGGTTTAGATTGAGAGTAGGACGAGAGTTAGGTAGTAGTTCGGAAGATAGAATTGAAGAACCTATGGAAATAGGACAGTATAGACATGGATGGAGAGGAAGACGAGGAGAAGTACAGATGGTACAAAGAAACACTAACGTATATAATCAAGGTAGAGAAGGACAAGTGAGAAATACTGTAAGAAACATGGAAGGTAACACAAATAACACAAATGTGGTTTGTTGGGAATGCCACCAACGTGGGCATATTTTTCGCTTCTGTGGTAACAGACGTGTCCCATCGAATACACAAAATAATAGAGGTGTTCAGACGAGTACACAGAACAGAACTGCAAATAGCAGATCAGCAAATGGGAATTATGGAGAAATGCAGAGAAATTTTAGAAGATCAGGAAATCAGGGAAATTGGCGTCCCGCTTACTGAACAGGATCGGCAGTAGGGGGGAAGATAGTAAGATCCAAAAGATGCATCAATGTATTAAAAACCCAAATGATGAGTATAATAGGACATTTAGAAATAAAAAACATAAGAAGTTATCTCCCCAAGGCGAGATAAAACAGTTGTCACTAAATATGGTTGATCCTAGCTCATGTATAGTAGAAATAGGAAAATATAAAGTTAGAACATTAGTTGACTCGGGAGCACAAGTTAGCGTGATTAAAGAAACATTTTTATATCGAATGTTAAAAAATTGTAAAATATTTAGAATTCAGGAGAATCTTCATTCGGTAACTGGACACAGATTAGAAGTGCTTGGACAAACGATGATAAACTTTAAATTAGGAGGGATAAATGTTAGGCATATGTTCCATGTGGTCAAGGATTTAAATAGAAATATGATATTGGGTAGAGATTTTTTATTGAAAAATGGGGTGAGACTTTTTTTTGATTTGCATAAATTAAATTCCAAGATGTGTATGTAGATTTGGAAGAGGATATGCATGTGTCGACACTAGTTAGAGTCAAAACGACCATGAATTTGAAACCACAAACGGTTAATTTAATACAGGCAAAAATGAAAAAGAACCCATACTTTTCGGTTGGACAAACAGTTAAAATAACAGAATTAGAGAGAGAAATAATACAGGAACCTGGCTTAGAAGTCACCGATGGGTTAATAGTACTAGATAAACATCTCAGCTTTCCAGTGATGCTCCTAAATAATACAGGAAAAAATATTACATTATATAGAGGTTGTGTAATCGCTAAAGTAGAGTATAGTGAAAATAACATGTTAACTATAGACAAAGAAAACATATGGGGAAATAAGTATTCAGAAACTCCCATGATTAGAAATAATGTCGGAAATAAGTATAAAAGAAGCTGGAAAAGACGAAATGATGAATTGATCCATACATTTAAGAAACGTCCATCTCAGATAGATACAGTTGATAAAAAGACAAGAGAACAAGAATTGTTATCACAATTAAAAGCTCCGCCGGAGAATAGGGAAATATTAGAAAAGTTCGTGAAAGAAAATCAAGACGTTTTTGCGATTAGTGATTTAGAATTGGGTAAGACAAAAACAGTTACAATGGAAATAGATACAGGAGACCATCCACCAATTAGTTTAAAACCATATAGAACTCCATTAAGAAATAGAGAAATAGTGGAAAAGGCAATAGAAGATATGTTGAAAGCAGGGATAATAACAAGATCAAAGTCAGAATGGTCATCTCCGGTCGTCATAGTAGCCAAACCTGATGGTTCGAGCAGGTTCTGTTGTGACTACAGGGCGTTGAACAAAATCACTAAGAATGTAGCGTACCCACTGCCAGTGATTGATGATATTTTGGGGTTGCTTAATGGCTCCACATTCTTCACGACGCTAGACGCAAGGTCAGGATTTTGGTGTATTCCGATGTCGAAGGACGCGCAAAAGAAAAGTGCTTTCTGTACTCATATGGGTTCTTACGAATTCTTACGTATGCCGTTCGGGGTTCGAACTGCCCCGTCTCACTATATGCTCTTAATAAATGAAGTTTTAGAAGGTATGCAAAAGTTTGCTCTAGCATATATAGACGACGTTCTGATTTTTACTAAAGGAGATGTGGAGGATCATTTAAAACATATTAGACTAGTATTTGACAGGTTAAGAAGGCATGATGTTAAATTGAAGCTTAGTAAGTGCCAGTTCTTAAAAACAGAAACAAAATATTTGGGGTATATTATAAATAGAGAAGGAATTAAACCAGACCAGGAAAAGATAAAGGCTATTAAAGAGTTACCTCCTCCAACTAACATAAAGGAAGTACGTGCGTTTATAGGAACATGTGGGTATTATAGGCGGTTTGTCCCAGAATTTTCAAAGATTGCAGAGCCAATTACAAATTTGACGGGTAAATACGCTAGATTTAAGTGGGATGATGAGTGTCAAAAAGCATTCGATTTTTTAAAAAACAGTTTAACAGTGGTACCACTATTGACGCATCCAGACTTGAACAAACAATTAATACTATATACAGATGCTTCGGATAATGCAATAGGAGCATGTTTGGTTCAACCATATGAAGGAGAAGAGTCTGGAATACCAGGGGTTAAAAATGAAAGGCCAATTTACTTCTTATCTCATAAGCTTAGCAAAACTCAACGCAAATGGCCGATTATTGAGAAAGAATCTTATGCCATACACTACGCTCTACAAAAACTAAATTACTACTTACATAATGCCAATTTCATTATTAGAACTGATCACATGCCATTAAAGTCTATATTAGAAGCACCAATACAAAATAGGAAAATACAAACGTGGGCATTGAATCTACAGGTATACAATGCTACAGTGGAATATGTTTCAGGAAAACATAATACATGCGCCGATCTTTTGTCTAGGATCCCGTATCCACAGTCATCAGGGAACACGGAAGATGAAGCTGAACCAGAGATAGATGATCGAAACTGGCAAGTAAATATATTAGATTCTGCCATAATAAATAGAGAAAACTTTGAGAGTTTACCGTCGGATCAAGAGTCTGAACCTACAACAGAAGACCCACATTTGGAACAGTTTAATATGAAAGATGAACAAGAATTAGATCCAAAAATTGTACAAATAAAAAGAAAACTGAAAGAAACAGGGGAAAATAGTTTTAAAAGAAAATTTGTAGAGTTACAAGAAGACAATCAATTATATTATATCAGTGAAAAAGGTGAAGGAATAAGAAAATATATTCCGAAACATTTAGAACAAGAAGTTTTAAAGGCATATCACGATAATAATGGTCATTTTGGGCGAGATAAGTTGGTTAAGGCTATTAGCAGTAAATATTACTGGCCGAATTTATTTAAAAGCGTATATGAATATGTTGAAGCATGTGAAAAGTGTAGGTTAAGAAACATGAAGATAATTAAATGTCCCTTACAGGATACTGATATTCCTCAATTTCCAATGCAGAAAGTAAGTTTTGATATTTCAGGTCCTCATCCAAAAACATTATCGGGAAATATATACCTACTACATATCGTAGATTCATATAGTCTCTGGCCAGAAGTTTATCCAATTCCAGACAAGAGTGCTGATTCAGTTATAAATATGCTTTTACAAGAATTTATACCAAGGTTTGAGTGTCCACAAATAATACTTACAGACAATGGGAAAGAATTTGTAAATAGAAAGTTTGAAAAATTGGTAAAAGATTTGAATATAAAACACATTAAGACTTCATATTACAGACCAACTTCGAATGCCAAAAATGAGCGACAACATAGGACATTATACAACATACTAGCGAAAAATGTAGAAGAACACGATATGGATTGGGATCTTTATTTGGGAATAGCATTAGCGGCGATCCGTACACACCAAAATGAAGGAACAGGTTTCTCACCATTTACTTAGTATATGGGAGAGAACCAATATTACCAATTGACAATTTATTAAAGCCTAGGAGAAAAATATATGGGAGAGGATTTTCAGGAAACAAGATTGCAAGAGATGCCCAAAGCACATGTACGTTTAAGAAATATATAATTAAGGCTCGAGAAAGACAGAAGAAATACGCAAATAAAAATGCACACTTACAAGAGTTCAACATAGGTGATAGAGTTTATTACAAAAAACATAGGAAAAACTCTAAGTTTGATGCTCATTGGGTCCCGGGATATTATATTTTAGAAAAGAAGGGTCCAGTATCGTATACTATTAAGAACCAAGTTACAGGGCATGTTGCACGTTCACATGTGGAGCACTTAAGACGGGATAATGAGGAAAAGGATGCAGAGAATAATAATAATTATTATTATTCAGAAGAATTGTCAGATGGACAGATTGTCAGACAAACGGAATATCCAATACCTATAGAGAATGGGAAACAAGTAACAACAGCATCTACTACGGCTGAACAAGAAGAAACAATACCAAAAACAGTCATGATAGAGGAAAACAACACGTATGACGATTATAATAATGAAGAATCAATCAAGGAAAACATAGAAGCTCCATTTATGAATACAAGACAGGCAGTAAAAAGAAAGTTAGATAGACAGATAGAAAGAGAAATTAAGAGGCAAAGGAAGTTTAGACTGAATTCTTCAAGTGATGAAGATATGCCACTGTTTGAAAATTTAGAAAAATTAGATTGGATTTAGAAAGGAAGAGATTAGCGGTTGCTAGTAATGGATATACAGATGCAGAACAAGAGATGGATGAAAAGTCAGAAACTGATGAAGATGCTGATATGAAAGAAGATAGTTCTCCTCAGGAGGATGACGACATTGATGTAGATATTGCACTTATAGAAAAAAATTTGAAGCTATTAAGAAAGTGGAGGAGGGATAAATAGTGCGGTAGAATATTCTGTAGATTGCAGATAGAAGAAGTTAGACAAGGTATTTATGTATTTCCAAGGAAGGAAGTTGGCAACTTAATCAAGAGTTGTTGGGATGAGTAGACATAATATGGTAGTAAGTTCAGACTTATTGATATATGCTTTGTGATCATTTTGATTTTTAAGTTGAAGTGTTGAGTTTTTCTTAGACGGAAAATAATTGATTAAGTCATAATATGTATGTATATATATGGTCTTTCATTTCTTCTTCTTCGTTCATCCGGAGTTTTTTTTTCGGATGTGATTGCGTTGTGCCTGTTTACAGCAGAGCTTCGTTCTTGCGCCGTTAGGCCGACACATCCGACTTCTGCGGGCATTTGTTGACCGGGTTAACCTTCCCGGGGTGGTCTTTCATTTCATAACATATGTTTAATTTGATTAATGTGTGGGGATAAAGATGATGTCAAAGAATGAGGGGGTTGATATTGTGTAGTCTGTTGTTTGACTTCAATTATTCTTTATAAAATGTGAGGATAATTTAACGTTGCTTTTATTGAGTTATCCTGGGTGTGTCTAAAATGATTACTGGCTTGACGTTCAGTTAGGGGAAAAATGAAGAGTTGTTTTTGGGAACTTACAGAAAATGTGAAATAGACGTTGAGTTGTTTAACGTATATAACGTTTATAAATAGAAATTGAGGGTGAAACATGATTGAGTTAAGGAGGAAGTGGTAGTGATTAGTGAAGTGATTCAATATGTTGTAATGGAGGAGTATATTTAAAAGTGGCTGGGGGTATCAGCAAAAATTGATATTACAGGTGGTTTGGAAAGAAGTAAAATGGGGGATTGAAATAGGGACTACATTAGTTGGTTCGTAATGTAAATACATGAGTTGAAATAGGAGCTGGGTTGAACAGCGTTTAATGGGAGAATATGGGGGGAATGCCAGGTTGAATTTTGGCATTTAAATAAGTGGACACTGGAAGAAGAAGACTGTACATAACAGTATACTAATAATTTGGAAGTTTTGAAGTAATAGTTGAATTTGACGAGCTGTATAATACAAAATGGTTGTAGTGTTGGATCAACTTTTTGATAACAACAATTATTATTGACGAAAATGAAGATAAATTTTAGAAACTTTATTTTTATAAAGTTTTGAGAATGCATGGGAAGAGAAATGTGGTTACTTCTTACTTTTCCCCCTTACTTTCTATATTTTTTAAGGTGCGCACCTACCAAATCCTACCTATCAAATCTAACCTATCCAACCTAACTGACTTAACTAAACTTTTCTGTCTATCCTGGAATAGCGAGAATGTGAATAAGGGAGAAAAAGATAAGGGAAATATCTTCAATTTTTGTCAATCATAATTTAGATGGACACTTTAATAGTGGTTCACTTATGGAGAATTTTGTAGAGAGTTTTTGTGGAGAACTTTATAACGAGTTTTGTAGAGAGTTTTGTATTATTGATATAGTATGAAGTATGTCTCTAGTTAGCATTTGGCTATGATGAGATAAGAGGGTGAGAATTGAGTTGAGAAATATATGGGATTGTTGGGCAGGTATAGTAGAGTTAAGTGGTTAAGAGTTGGGGTTGAGATTTTTTCAGGGAAAAAATCTCCTTGAAGAAGGGGAGGTATTGTAACAGTATAGCTTAGGAGTAAAGAGTTAGGGAATGCTGCGCATTCATTAACTAGTGGGAAACCATAGTTGGTGAACGTGTGTGCACGAATGGATAGACGTATCCAGGGCTTGCACACACGTCACTTGGGGACTGGGAATTCAAGAGGTAAACAACAAGAATGTCGGAGTTTCCATCATGTTGAAGATGAATGATTTTCACCTAATAAACGTATGAATTTATAAAAGATGAGACTTGTCCACTATATTATCACGTGCCTTCCACACTCAGCATTGTTATATCACCACCGCCACTGTGATAGTAACACTAACAAGATTCTACTAAAATACCTAGTTATATAGCCCATGTGCTACCATGGCTTATGTGAGAAGCAAAGGGTAGTAACACTAACAAGATTCTACTAAAATACCTAGTTATATAGCCCATGTGCTACCATGGCTTATGTGAGAAGCAAAGGGTAGTAACACTAACAAGATTCTACTAAAATACCTAGTTATATAGCCCATGTGCTACCAGGGCTCATGTGGGAAGCAAAGAGAAGTAACACTGTAACTAACAAGATTCTACTAAAATACCTAGTTATATCACCCATGTGCTACCAGGGCTCATGTGGGAAGCAAAGAGAAGTAACACTGTAATTAACAAGATTCTACTAAAATACCTAGTTATATAGCCCATGTGCTACCAGGGGTCATGTGGGAAGCAAAGAGAAGTAACACTGTAACTAACAAGATTCTACTAAAATACCTAGTTATATAGCCCATGTGCTACCAGGGCTCATGTGGGAAGCAAAGAGAAGTAACACTGTAACTAACAATCAATCAATCAATCATGTGCCATGCCGGAAAGCGTGGGAGGTCATGATTCGCCATTTCACTCGATCACCAGAGTCGTGGATCAGCTCAGTGTTCCTGTCTCGTCCATGCCATGTGGCCAAGCCATCCAGGTATTTTCCTCTCGGTCTTCCTCTTGGTCTGTTCCCTTCGATCTTGCCAGCTGTCACTAAGTTCTCCAGTCCATTTCTTCTCATAATATGTCCAAAAAATTTTGACTGTCTACGTCTAATTTCTCTAATCAATCTACGATTTTCATTTGTCTCTTGTAGTACTTGGTCATTGGTTTTTCTATCTGTCCATGGTATTCTTTGCATTTTCCTCAGAAACCACATTTCTGCTGCCATCAGATGTTTTTCAGCTTGACTGCACATTGTCCAAGTTTCACATCCATACAAAAGAACAGGCTCTATGTATCCCCTCAACACTCTTTTTCTCGTTTCAATTGACATCATTTTATTGGTCAGAATGTTTTTCATCTTGCTAAAGGCTACTTTCGCAATGGCGATTCTTGTTCTAATCTCTTCAAGGCATCTGCCATCAGATGTTATGACTGTTCCGAGATAATTGAACCGATTCACTTGTTGAAGAATATTCCCATTTACTTGTATATTACATTGTGGTACTTCGTTCTTCCTAGTGACGACCATAACCTGTGTCTTCCTACAATTTAATTCCAACCCCAGCTGCTCACTGTGTACAACCACAGCGTTTACTAATTGTTGCAGATCCTGTGCATTGTCTGCAATCCATACTGTATCATCTGCATATCTAATGTTATTTATGTTTCGTCCTCCAATGCTGATTCCATTTAGGTCTTCTACATTTCTGAAAATATTTTCACTGTATAGGGAAAAAAGATCTGGAGACATTACACATCCCTGCCTAACACCTCTCTTAATAGGTTGGTATTGTCCTACTTCATTATCAATCCTTATGGCAGCTTGTTGTTTCCAATATATGTTTTTTATAAGTCTAACGTCTTTCCCATCAATTTGTAGATCTGCAAGCATATCCACAATGTTGACATGTCTAACTCTTGTGTAGTCAATAAAGCAAAGATGTATATCCTTGTTTACTTCTAAAGCACGTTCAATAACTGTTCGCAGCATATACACAGCATTTACTGTACCCTTTCCTTCTACAAAACCACATTGTTCTTCCCCTATTTCAGGTTGTATTTTCTTCCTCACTCTTTGCATGATAATTCGTAACAAAATCTTTGTGATGTGACTCATTATACTAATTGTTCTATGTTGATCACATTCTAAGGCTCCTGATTTCTTTGGGATTGCAATAAATACAGAATTACATAATTCAGAAGGTATATCTCCAGTATCATATAATGTGTTCAGCAGTCTAGTGACTTGCTCTAGTCCAAATTCTAGAGCTTTAATCATTTCTGTTGTGATGTTATCTGCACCGGGGGCCTTGCCAGCTTTCATATGCTTAAGAACATTTTGAACCTCCATCTTTAAAATTGCTGGTCCTTCATTATTAAATCTAATAGCATACTGTTCCTCTCTGTTATCATTATACAGGTCTTTCACATAATCTGTCCATACATGTAGAATCTGATCATTTTCTATTATGACTTTGCCATCTTTAGTTTTTAGACAGCCTGTTGATGTACTTGTTCTTTTATTAGTAAGTTCCTGAATTCTTTTGTGCACTAATTTGGTATTTTGACTGTTGTGTTGTTTTTCAATTTCTAAGCACTTTTCCTCAAGCCATGATTCTTTTGCCTTCCTACATAATATTCTGACTTGTCTGTGAATTTCTTCATATTTGGCAGAATTATTTTTGTTGAGTCTTCTTGTTTCCATTAAGTGTAAAATTTCCTCAGTCATCCATTTCTTACGACCCACCTTCTTTAATTTTGGAATAGCTGTTTCTGCAGCCACATTGATTGAATTCTTTAACATTTCCCATTGATCATCCACATCCTGGAATAGGATCTCTAGATCAGACAATATTTCAAATCTGTTCTGTACTTCTATGTTGAATTTGTTTTGTATTTCCTTGTCATTACTCAATGTACACAAATCATATTTAGTGTTCCCTGTTGTATACTTGACTTTCTTCAACTTTATCCTCAATGTTCCTGTGAGTAGTCTGTGGTCACTATAACAATCAGCACTGGGAACTGTTTTTGCTACTGGTAGCGCGTTTCTAAATCTTCTGCTAATGAGAATGTAGTCAATCTGGTTTCTAATCCTGCTATCAGGACTCCTCCAGGTCCATAATCTTCTAGGGTGTTGCTTGAACCAGGTGTTTCCTACAATCATTTCCTGTTCTTTTGCCCACTCTACTAGTCTGTATCCTCTTTCATTTCTCTCTCCTAAACCATAGTTTCCTACTGTGTATCTATCCCCTTGATTTCCTACTTTTGCATTGAAGTCCCCTATTATGATGTTTATTTCTGAATTTTTACATTTCTTTAAGGCAGACTCTATGTCATTATAAAATTCCTCTACACTATCTTCACTGGACTCTCCTGTTGGGGCATATACTTGAATAACAAGATTCTACTAAAATACCTAGTTATATAGCCCATGTGCTACCAGGGCTCATGTGGCAAGCAAAGAGAAGTAACACTGTAACTAACAAGATTCTACTAAAATACCTAGTTATATAGCCCATGTGCTACCAGGGCTCATGTGGGAAGCAAAGAGAAGTAACACTAACAAGATTCTACTAAAATACCTAGTTATATAGCCCATGTGCTACCAGGGCTCATGTGGGAAGCAAAGAGAAGTAACACTAACAAGATTCTACTAAAATACCTAGTTATATAGCCCATGTGCTACCATGGCTTATGTGAGAAGCAAAGGGTAGTAACACTAACAAGATTCTACTAAAATACCTAGTTATATAGCCCATGTGCTACCATGGCTTATGTGAGAAGCAAAGGGTAGTAACACTAACAAGATTCTACTAAAATACCTAGTTATATAGCCCATGTGCTACCAGGGCTCATGTGGGAAGCAGAGTAGTAACACTGTAACAAGATTCTACTAAAATACCTAGTTATATAGCCCATGTGCTACCAGGGCTCATGTGGGAAGCAAAGAGAAGTAACACTGTAACTAACAAGATTCTACTAAAAAACCTAGTTATACCACCCATGTGCTACCAGGGCTCATGTGGGAAGCGAGCAGTAACACTGTAACTAACAAGATTGTCACAAGAGGCAACTAAGGAAGGTTGAAGTGAGATATGCTACTTCATCCCACAGAAAATCATAGCTGCAAAATCCAACCAATCATAAATAAGTCTGCTAAAAGAGAGACAGCCAACCAAGATGAGAGGAGGTTATTCTCCTAGAAAAAGTATGGATCGTAAAAATACATGTAGAAAAGAATGAGATGAATAATATGGAGATGACATGGAAGGAGTTGCAGGAGACAACAATAAATAGAAGAGTATGGCATGAGTTTATTTATGTCTCAAACTCCATTGCAAGATAAAAGTGGATGAAGAAGGAGACCTAGATTTATCTTTGAAATAACAAATAGCCCTCTTCTCTATGGCAGTGGGGTTGCTTATCCCAGCAACTTCAAAACAAGCTGGTGGTAGTATAGTTCATGGCAAAATAATAGTCGGACATAACAGCCGCCTCTTGAAATGGGATGCCCTGTGCCACATCCCAGGTGAAAAAAAGCAATGCAGTTTGCTTAACATAAAAATTTAGTTAACATTGTGACTGAATAAGCCTTAGCTCTCCTATACATAAATTACAGAACATTTATCCTTTTCATTTAAATCCTTCATAGTCTTCATGCGCCACTAAATCCGACCACACAAACTTGTACACAAACACATACACATATTTTTTTTTTCTGGAACCCAGAACATTTAGTTCCAGTATTCAAAACACCATTTCTTCAAACATCCAATCCATTGCTGTCATAGTCATTTCCTTAAACATTATATTTGCTCAGTGTAAGCTATTTTTCTGGCACCATCCACACATTTAATAAATCATTCAATAAATTCATTCCATAACTGAGACTCTTCTCTGATATTTCCAAAACATTTCTACATCTATATTATTATTATGCAAATAATAGTTATCATTAACATTAACAAAACAACATCAAAGCTCCAAATTTTGCTAAGACAGTAATAAGTAATTAGTGTAATTTGGAAGAGTAAGACCAACTCTTAATATGTACATTTCACCGGCTAATCATCTATAATCATCAGCGACACAGAGACTGATTGTAACAGCAATGGTTACGGGCGTTGGAGCGCAAATTATTCCTCCCCACGATGCTTGACGGCAGAAGTGGAAGATGATGATGATGATGAATCATCTATAATTTCCTGGATATAATAAAGTATCATCATCATCACTATCATGTGCCTTGCAAGCTGGCATAGGTGTTCATGTCTCTCTTTAGTGTTCTTGATCAACTCTCCTGATGATATTCCTCCATGCCACTTTCTCAGCCCATCCATTATCATTTATCTTGGTCTGCCTCTTTTCCCCTTGATCCTTCTAGTTGTCACGCTGTTCTCCAATGTCTCTCTCATCATCACGTGACCAAATAATGTTCTAGTTTCATTAGCCTCTTTTAGACAATCGTCATTAGTTACTCTGGCAGTCCAAGGAATTTGCAACATTTACTCAGGAACCACAGCTAATAAAGTATGGGTGAGAAATTACATCTTCTTCTTCTTTTTATAGTTCCAGTATGGGTGAGAAATTACATATTCTTCTTTTTATAGTCTATGCCCGGCATGGCGTTGGTGATCATATCTGTCTACAGCATTCTGTCTCTTGTCAATCATTTCAAATACTGACATTCCTCTATACAATAATGTCAAACTCTCTTGGTCTCCCCCTGCTTCTCTGCCCCACCAAATTTCCTGCTGTGACGACATACTCCAGCTTTCTCCTCATAACATGCCAAAGTGTGTGGACTGTCTTCTTCTGATGCGAGTAACCAGTTCTCTTTCTGAGTTAACTTCTTTCAAGATATCTTCATTGCTCTTTCTATCCGTCGAAAGTGTTCTCATGTTTATATAAAAACCAAGTCTGTATCTTCCACCTACTTCTTCATGTGTCTGCAAATTGGCCATGATTCATTTTGGCTATTCAAACTTCCTTAATATCCTCCATCTGCTGTTGTTAAAGTACCTAAATACTTAATTACATTGATTTGTTTCACATTGGTTCCATTCACTTTGATGTTGTATTTGGGTAGACCATTTTTCTATGTAATATCTTTGTAATGTTTTTCTGTTATTCAGACAAAGAAATTACAAAGCTGTGCAAATTATTCTACAATGTGACTACAATAAAATACAAATGGATCATTATTGGAAATTACCATAAAAAGTAAAAGCTCGCAACTCCAATGAATCAGCACTGCTTTTTTTTGCCAAAAGTACCAAAAATCATAGTAAACAGCCACCAAAACACTGAGAACGGGATGTAAGCCAACCGAAACACTAATCTCACACAAAATTGTGTGCATGCCCATAAAGTTTCAGAATATCCAGAACAGTTCTCCAAGACTGGATCAGGAGCACCTGCCCTGGATAACAAACAATAGTTCAACAGATCGAACAAATGAATAATTAAAATCAAAAGCACTAAATTAACTCCCCTCTTACTGTTACATCTGGCATCCAACTGTGTGCAGCACTCAAAACCTATTAAAGTAAAATATTCCTTAATTAACTCATTACACAAATAAACCTGGTTCAAACTAGGTCATAACACACTACAATCAGTAAATATTTTTCAAGAGCACACCTATACAGATCAATAAAATCCTTTATTTTAATTGTTCTACTACTATTTTTCTTTGATGTGTTCTACAACACTTTCAGCACACCAACTGTTTCCATAGTTAATCATCAGACAAGCTTCGTGCAGAGTGGCATGCTTCAATTTGAAAATCAAAGATAGGCAGCACTTGTTGGATCTTTTCCCCAGGACAGGCTGGTGTGTTGGGAAATAAGCAGGCTGACAGATTGGCTGGGTCTGTGTTGTCGGGTGGGACTCTAGTGACAATAAGGCAGATGTGGCCAGGGCCAAATGTGAATAGTGTGAAGCAACATTTAAATCTTCATGGCCTGGAGAGAATGATGCAGACGGGAGTAACCAGTGGATCTGGCCAGTGCTCTGTACTAATTAAAAGCAACTGGTTCTCCATGTCTGGCACTGTCTCTTAAACCAACATTTGCACAAACATGTTACCAATATACTTTCAAGTTATGCAGCAGTC
>JACEFZ010006371.1:67500-127500 GCA_014155875.1 Cepaea nemoralis | reverse complement strand
ATTCCTCGCATTCTTGCTCATTTTTGTTTGTATTACATGGGCCATATTTTTGTATGCATTTTGTAATTGTTTGTTCTTTTATTCTCAATGTTATGATTCTTTCTGATATATATTTTATTTCTAGTATTCCTCTTGCTAGCCATGATTCAATGACTATTCCCACACCGTGTCTTGCACTTTCTTGCTGCTCCACTCCAGAGTAGACAAACGTATATCTGTGGTGGTTCTCCTTACATCCTTTTCCTTTTATTCTGGTGTTCGCTATTCCCATCAGTCCGATTTTCCACTCTTCCACTGTTTCTATAAGTTCTTCTTTACTATTAAAACTGCAGATGTTCATTGTACCTATTTTTTGTAATTGTTGATCTATCTCGTAGTCCATTAACATTGCCGTGTCTAAATCCATTTGGGTCAGTACATTTATATTCTTACTTTTTCTACAAGCAGTATGAAGATCCCCTGCCGGCTTCCTAGGCCGGTCGCAGGTTTAGAACAAAAATCTGACCATAGGGAGTCTGCCCCCATGGTGAGCCATAGGCATGTTAGTCCATAACCACACGGTCATGGTTTCCTGGTCTACACCATGTGGAGGTGGGGTTGACTTGTTTAATCTGCAGGTCATTGGCAGGCTACTAATTTTCACTTTTCCCCCTCCTGGGAGAGGCTAGCCGATCCTAACCCTACTGGCTGCAGGGCCAGGCGCAGTCCCCACCTAGTGGACAATTAGTAGACAAACAAATCCCTTCAGGCCTTAGAGATGTGGTTTTATTGAGCAATGCTGAACATTTCTTGAACAATCAAAATAAGTAATCTAAACATTTTTAAATAGGCTAAGACAAAAGACAACTTATAACCAACATCAGAAAGTGGTATTCATATTTTAGCCACACTGTGAGAAGAGGAAAACATTTTGTGACAGTTGAACAGATTTATGTAAAGAGAGATAGAGGAAGACAAAGAAGATTTGTGACAGCCTTTTGTCATGGCAAGGAAAGATGTCAGAAACAAACTGATATATGCTGTTATAGATTTGTGACAGCCTTTTGTCATGGCAAGCAAAGATGTCAGAAACAAACAGATATATGCTGTTATAGATTTGTGACAGCCTTTTGTCATGGCAAGGAAAGATGTCAGAAACAAACTGATATATGCTGTTATAGATTTGTGACAGCCTTTTGTCATGGCAAGGAAAGATTTCAGAAACAAACTGATATATGCTGTTATAGATTTGTGACAGCCTTTTGTCATGGCAAGGAAAGGTGTCAGAAACAAACTGATATATGCTGTTATAGATTTGTGACAGCCTTTTGTCATGGCAAGGAAAGATGTCAGAAACAAATTGATATATGCTGTTATAGATTTGTGACAGCCTTTTGTCATGGCAAGGAAAGATGTCAGAAACAAACTGATATATGCTGTTATAGATTTGTGACAGCCTTTTGTCATGGCAAGGAAAGATGTCAGAAACAAACTGATATATGCTGTTATAGATTTGTGACAGCCTTTTGTCATGGCAAGGAAAGATGTCAGAAACAAACTGATATATGCTGTTATAGATTTGTGACAGCCTTTTGTCATGGCAAGGAAAGATGTCAGAAACAAACATATATGCTGTTATAGATTTGTGACAGCCTTTTGTCATGGCAAGGAAAGATGTCAGAAACAAACTGATATATGTTGTTATAGATTTGTGACAGCCTTTTGTCATGGCAAGGAAAGATGTCAGAAACAAACTGATATATGCTGTTATAGATTGCAAAATGTAGAGAAGTGTGATGACCAATGCTAGTCAGCAAGGCATTTAATGATGGTGACGATGATGATGGTCAAATACAGTGTACAAAATTGACAAACAAGATGACTGAAATCTATAAATAATATGATTTATAACCAATTGAGAATGCTCACATGAAATCCTATTTTTCTGAACACAACTTACCTGTTCGATAAAAGTTATTGCAGCAGGTTTAAAGGAAGCTAACTTACCAGTTCAAGTTCTCGAAACGCGGCTTCCAATTATTTGATCGTTTCAATTTTCCAGTCCCCTCATCCACTAACTCCATCCCGTAGAAGTCCAACATCAACTTATATGATTCTAAGACTCGCTTTCTGGCTTTCGGATCTGCTTTAATCGCCTGTTTGTTATATTAAAATACAGTTAAAATATTAATATTTTTATTTCAATTATCAGATAATTATACAATTCTTTAAAAAGTTGCACATCCTTTACAGGACATATCAGTCAACTCTAGGGTTTTTTGGCTGTTTGTGATTCCTGAGCAAATTTATGTTCAGTAGTTAGCCATTTTTTTTTCTGAATGACCGGCACTCATACCATTGTATGCAAACCAAAAGCAAGGTATCTGCTTCCAAATGGCCCGAAGATGTGTTTCGAACGTGGTATGTGGGATTACAAATTGCGCCAGTAACCCCTTCGCCAGAGCCAGCAATAATACAATATGCATACTTTTTGTGTCCAGGCAGACTGGAGATTTGTGTCTGGATTTTCAAGATTATTAGGCAGTACATTCATAATTCACATTTTAGGAAGAATAAAGAAATGAACATACACATTTTGTTAGTTTGTTCAATAACAAATACATCAAAATAATTATACATATTTCTTCACGTCTGTTGACTTTTGGGCGGGTGTGTGTGAGTGTATAATTATTAACAAAATACATAACATGAAGCAAAGATGTTGACTGGCGTCTACAGTATGCACCTGGCAAGATGCTGTGAAATGTGCCAGGAAATAAATTCCCACATTCCAGAAATACCTGAGCAATTATATGTGAGCATACATAACAAAGACACATTTATATAATAGAATATACATACTTCTGCTTCATGTAACTGAAGAGGCTGTGCTTGCCAGTTCATTCCATTTTCACGTATTGGAAACAGCCTAGAAATGAGAATGATTTTTATGAATTTATAATTTCTTAAGCTAAAAGGCAATTATGTTGAGTATGCAAGTGATACATAAAGGATCTAGTAGAAAAGGAAAAGGTCAGTTAAGTAAACAAGGCAACAGCTGATAAGAAGCACAGAAGCAATTATAACATGTTTTAACCCTTTACAGGTCACAGCGGCCAATTCCGGCCGATGCCATAAAACGATCGTAGAGTCCGATTCTGGCCGATACTATTATGCATTGTAAAAACGCGATATCTCGGCTTTCCGACACTTCCGACGGCTACTTTCGCCGACAGCTTGACAACGTGGCCGCCATTTGTAAACGCTATAGTATGAATTTGAACGGACTTTTACAGACAATTTTTTATAGTTTTCGGGATTTTTACGCTGTTTTTCAAAATGGATTTTGGCGATTCTTCAAGTGATAGCCGAGATTTCGCTAGGTTCAATTTACATGACATTAAAGGGCACGAAGTTGACTATTAATCGGCGCTAGATATCAGTGCAAAGCGTTACTTTGCATTAGCAGTCTGAGTCGGACTTTAATAATCTCTATCTAACATCTCTCATACACATCTTTGAACAAAACTCATGACAACTGTATTACCTACTAACTCATAAACAATGCAGTAAAGAATAATTAATTCACTTGCAAACCTTTATTGATAAAATATATTATACAACTGTTAATTTCATTTTTAAAATTGCCTATATTATGGTGTTTGCAAATTTCAAATATAGTACAACCTTAAAAAACAACTGCTTAATTGCTTAGCTTTTATATATATTAAGGACCAGTAAGATAGAAATTTAAATGCTTCAATATAATAAACCTGCGTAGGGATTCAAGTGAAATGACCAATGATTAATCCACCTAGGATTCATGTGGTTGTTTCTTATACTATTTCAAAATGTTTCATGTGACTCTTATTTAAAAGTAAAGGTGTTTCGACACTTGTAATGTTGTATATCATATGAAACATCAAACTGGCTTATCTTGATAGTTAGTTAGTTAGTTAGTCGACAAATCATCCTCATTGCACATCGAACCATTCAGTCCATAAGTGCTCGGATCCCCTCCTCAGCAAATCCCGCAGCGTGTAGCGGCTAACGACGCCAGTTCTGTGTTGGTTTATCAATCTTCTTTGGCTTCCTGAGTAGTGTTCTTGTTTGGCCACCCCTCTTTTAATTTGCTGCTCTAGCAGTCTGGCCATTGTTGTAGATTCACAGTCATCACTTGGTTCTCGCAAAAGTCTTACTTCTCGTAGAGCATTCAGAATGTCAGCCTGGTCCATGGCGCGTCCGCCCTCCACAGTAGCCTCACCTGCGAGCTTGTCAGCCCGCTCATTTCCTTGTACTCCCGCATGCCCTGGCACGAAGATGAAACTAATCTTTGCCAGCCGAGACCGCTCCAGAGGCAGCAACCATTCTCTTCGGATCGACCCCTCCTCTATCCTCTTGATCATGTTCATTGAGTCGCTAAGGAAACAAGCCCTAGTGAATGTCTGTGTCTCGAGCCATGTTATTGCTTTACTTACTGCCATGACTTCCATGGTCAGGCTACTTGTGGTTTCAGTGAAAGCACCAGAGTCCTCCTTCACAATTCTCCCTCCGGCCCGAGCTGTAAAGGCCCATGAGCTTCTCACATGTCGGACGACCGACCCATCTGTGTAGATGACCGCGTCACTGTCTAGCGAATTCTCGAAAATCAACGCTTGTACTTCAGCCTCCACAGCAGCCGGATTTTCTTGTCTGCATTTCCTATCTAGTTGGATGCAAACTGAAAAGGATGTGCAGAAGTCTGTTGGCACTTGCACCCACTCCTCGCCAGGTTCTAAGTCCTCAAGTGAACACACCTGTTGAAGAATGTCTTCGGCTTGACCCATCCACGACCGTCCTCTTTTTAACCTGCTGCCCTTCACCTTCCTAATTTCACTATGCAGTGGATGTTGTGTGTTTGCGTTAACTCTGAGGTAGGCGCGTGCCCTGCAAACTTGTATTCTCTCTTCAATGGTTGGAAAATCAAGAAGGTAGCGCATCGCCCTGCATGCTGTATCTCTTGTACATCCAAGAATAATGCGCATAGCTTCATTCTGTATCCTTTCCATCCTTTCTATCTGCTTATGGCTGAGAGTCAGGATTGCCATTGCATACTCCAAAACAGACATGACCAGCCCCTCGTACAGAAGACATAGATGGCGCTGCTCACAGTTTGCTGCCGCCATCACCCGCATCGCAGCCAAACCCCGCTTGGCCTTTGTTATCACCTGGTCTATGTGCACATTATAAGCAAGGCTTCGATCAAACCGTATCCCTAGGTAATTCATTGCCTGCGTTCTTTCCACCGTCTCTGAACACAGCATTACAGTTGGTGTTGGAGTGTTGACAATATGATTATTCAACGAGAACCAAGTCACTGTTGCCTTTGTTGGGTTGACCATTGCCCCAGCTTCATCACACCAAGTACTTATGCGATTGAGTTCGGTTTGTAGTTCCACAGCAACCTGCTCTCTATCCTTACCCTGACGATACACTAAAACATCATCGGCATATGACAATGTCCAGCCAGGTCCAGTGATCTGCTCACTGGTGATTCTCACTGTGTAGGCGTTGAACAGTACCGGAGATAATGGTGATCCCTGTGGTAGGCCAGGATATATTGTTGTTGGTTCCGAAGTCCAACTGCCACATCTAAAAACTACTTTCCGTTGGAAGAGGGCTGCAGCGATCCAACTAAGGAGGAATGGACTTACTTTTAGTTCAAGAAGCTGAAACATTAAAAAATCCAATGGTACTCTGTTGTATGCGTCCTCAAGATCAATCGCTGCAGCAAAGGTTTCAATGCCTGAGTGGAAACCTTCATAGACATCATGGGCAAAGACTGCTGCATTGGTCCAGGTTTCTCTTTTTGGACGGTACCCACCCAGGGTAGGTGGGAAAACACCTTGCCTCTCTAGCTGGCTTGATATCTTCCTGGCAATTACCTTCTCCAGCAGCTTGCCTATTGTATTCTGCATGGTTATAATTCGATATCCCTGAATTTTTTTGTGGTCTTTGTCAGGCTTCGGCAAGGGAATCAGATAGCTGTGTAACCATTCCTCCTTGATGCTAGCACTCCCTATACTGTTGTTGTACATGTCTGCTAGTTTCTCTAGCTCATTGTCGGTACACTTATTGATGTCGTCGTATCTTATGCCATCAGGACATGGAGCGCTGTTTTTGGATCGTCGAAGTACAGCCTTGATTTCTTTCACTGTCACTGTGTCTTCATCCGAAGTGTTCTGGGCTTTGCATCTGTCTGAGGTGACCTCCTTGGCCAGATTTCGGCCTCCCATGTCTGTCTGGTTGCTCTGCTCAAGATAGCGTTCAAAGAGGGCTTTGCCCTTGTCCTCGTCAGTCCTCTGCCAGATGAGGTCAGCACCTTGGAAGTCAGAAATGCTCTTATTCTTGACTACACCACTCATGCTTTTATGTAGTCGCCAGAACAATTTCAGTGACTTGTCTGTGCTTACTCTTTGACACACCTCTGCCCATTTTTCGCTTTTAACCACCTTGACCAGTTTCTTGAAATAGCTTACTTTTGTGTGCATCTCTCTTTCTAAGTGCATGCAGGGACTAGGATGACCAGCTCTGTTCTTCTTGGCATTTTGCCATCTCCTTACAGCACTACGCTTATCCACCCAAGCCTTCTCCACCTCGAAATTCCACCACGGTGGCTGCTCCCAGCTTTTTTTCCTGCCCTGAAACTTTCTGCGCTTGTCACGTCTTATTTTACTCACCACATCTTGCCCTGTACTGTCATACTGGAAAGTCTTTACCTTTAGCTTGTGCTGCCTGGTTCTGCCTTTCTCCACCAATATGATGCAAGGGTGGTTGTCGCTGCCGTGGTGTCCTAGGACACCCCATCTACACACTGTAGTGAGTGAAGGTGAAACTAGCGCCAGATCAATAGCACTGTCCTCATCGCCTGGACGGCTTGCTGTCCTGGTGACACAGCCACTGTTGATACAAACCAGGTCAATGGTTTCAAGTGCAGTCTCGAGCTCCTCCCCCTGTGTATTGGAGGAAATGTTTCCCCATGATCTGCCTTTAGCGTTGAAGTCACCACAGAAAATAACATTTCTCTCGTGGCCTAATATGCCACTTAAGCACTGCCACTTCTGGGCGTCCATACTCCCATTGCGGGCATAAACATTAACCAACACGAATGGTATACTGAAATGAACTCTCAACGCCTGTATTTGTATATCGTCACTGTCCCAACTGGACATGTCTAGCTCTGACGCCACCATGCTGTCGCGAACGAGAATCGCCATTCCCAGATGTCGTCTGTTGTAGAAACATTTGAAGCCATTACTGGAGTGCTACAATGTCGTTCCTGTAAACTAGGGTTTCTAAAATAGAGCCCCGTTGTTTTACACTGGCACAGTTCCAATTTAGAATACGGATATTCCCGAGTCCTAGACGGTGACACTTGAGTCTAAAACGTCTCAAACCACCATGCTTACCTTGCTTCTTTCTCCCTGCGCGGCTTCCACGCTGCCTCGTTAGGTTGACTGCTGACTGCTCGGAGAACACATGTTGTTCCGCCATGTTGAAAAAAACGAAACACAGAACCCACACACGCTGCTAAAGATTCATTCAAGGATGGCTTCGCTCGATGCACGAACTCTGTAGCACCCGCGCAGATCTTGAAAAGAAACTCCTGGTTTTACATCCTGGCACACCAATTACATGCAAGAGATGAATAAATCCATCCCCTACGCGAAAAAGTTAACGAACACAAAACAACCCGACCGTCCGTCGCCATCTTGAAATCTTGAAAAAAAGATCTTCTTATCTTGATTGGCACATTAAGAGAAATAAGGATGGACTAGTCATATTCAAATGAGAAATATACTAACATGTGATCCAAAACTCAGAACTGAGTCATAAAGAAACACTATGCAGAAAGAGTTAAGTTGCAGATTACTTACACATAATCTACCTTGTTTTGTACAAACAGAATAATGTGGCCTGCATGCTAGATGTAACTTTAAACACTTCTCGAGGAATATAGTATCTGTTCAAAGTGCAGGATTTCTAATCCCACAAGTTAAAGGTGTGCCAAAATCCCTTTATCACACCATTAAATTGAATGTTACATAATAGACCATATTTACACATTGGATAACAGGACATAAGTATAGCCATTTGAGGGATAAAAAAAGTAAATCTAATACCCAATTAGATAGTGTTGTCACATTTTACATATGCTAGGTTATCGAATTATGAAGTGGGGTGATCCCCGGAGAGAGCAAAGACAGGGACTAATACTACTCTAAAATGATGGCATGACATGTAATAACTATCCAGACATGTAACATCTGCCATCCAGATGTTTAACAACTATCCAGGCAAGTAATACCAATTATCAAAGACATGTACCATCAGCTGTCTAGAAATGTAACATCAGCTGTCCAGATGTAACATCAGTTACACACCACAAACACAACAGCTGCTGACATGTAACAGCTGGGCAGACACTACAAGACTTATACATCACATAAATATAACAGCTGCTGACATGTAACAGCTGGGCAGACATTACATGACTTATACATCACATAAATATAACAGCTGCTGACATGTAACAGCTGGGCAGACACTACAAGACTTATACATCACATAAATATAACAGCTGCTGACATGTAACAGCTGGGCAGACATTACATGACTTATACATCACATAAATATAACAGCTGCTGACATGTAACAGCTGGGCAGACATTATATGACTTATACATCACATAAATATAACAGCTGCTGACATGTAACAGCTGCTGACATGTAACAGCTGGGCAGACATTACACGACTTATCAATTAATTTAGTTGCATGTCCTTCACAGGACGTAGCAGTCAACCCCAGCATTTTGGCTGTTAGTGATTCCTGTGCAAGTTTTACGTTCAGTAGTTTGCCATTGCTTTCTGAACGACCTGCTCTTATGCCTTTTTGGGAAAAAACCAGCACCACTGTTTCAAATCCGGGTATACTGAATTACAAATCGCTTCTGTAACCCCTTCGCCACGGAGACTGGTCACATGACTTATACATCCCATAAACACAACAGTTACTCACATGTTTAACAAACAGAGCACTACATATAAGCACAATATAACCTGATATTTTTAAGAAATTATCCAAACATTTTTGTGTGGAAATAAGCACCTTGTAATATACACACAAAAAATTGTTTAACTTCTGTAAATACTAATAATACATTCTGTTGTGCCCTTGTCAAAGAGACATTATAAGAGTTCAGGAATACTTTTAGCATTGTGTTATGCCATAACCAACATAGATAAGGATATAATATTCACAAAAAATTCATGAGCATGCTTTTGTTCAAGGCTTCTGTTGACAAAACTATTGGCACAGAAACATAATCACATGGGTATTCAATTGCCTCTAGATTAAGAGGTAACAAGCAGTTGTAATCATCCCATACTTATAGAGGGACCTCAACTGTTGTGATGGGAAAGTGTGTTGCCATAGTAATAAAGCCAAGTTATGGGGATCCTGCTGTGTCAGAACAACCATCTCTGGCCTCCTTTTCTTCTACTTCTAAGTTTACCCTGACTTGTTCATTCTTTTTATTAGTTGCATGTCCATTACAGGTGGTCAAAATCAACCCCAAAATGTAATGGATGTTTGTGATTTTCTAAGCAACTTTACATTCAGTTTGCTATTGCTTTCTGAATAGCCAATGCTCATATTATGAAAATGCATGCAAAGTAGCCTACTTCCATACTGCCTGCGAATAACACTGAACCTGGTATGCCAGGATTGTGAAGCTGTATCCACTACACAGAAGCCACAGAATCTTCACCCAGCACAACAAAAATACAAACCATTGAATGTAACCATGGTGCCGCTCCAGGAGTTTATAATTTCCCTTCCATTGCTTGTGAATATCGTCTATTAATGCGCCTGTCAAGATAACAACAATAATGAGCAATGAGCATGTGGACATGACACTTGTACAGTGTTGTAAAACATGTGGACATGACACTTGTACAGTGTTGTAAAACATGTGGACATGACACTTGTACAGTGTTGTAACAACTGATGGCTCTGTGATTGTATTCACTAACTTTTATAATAAGCTCACCAATGTGTCTGTATGTTTATTTTATAGCAAGGTAAAGGAAGACCCATAGTAATGAATACCGTTGGGGCGTGAAGTGTTGGCCATCACATATTCTCCGCATTAAATCATACTTCTAGAAGTTTCTCCATCCATCTCTGTTGGCTGAGTTATGTCTCTTTTATTTAACATGTTCATGATTGGTTGGGTTTTGTAGCTAAAGTTTTGTGCAGGCAAGATAGCCAGTCCTACACCAATCCTCCTTAGTTGCCTCTTAAAATATATAAGGGGTATTCATTTGAAGTCCATTCGTGCCGCACCGCACATAATTGCGCACGTTGAACATGATCATGTCATAGTCATGTGATAAGTACTGACCAATGAATAAAAGAGCATGTGCTTATCGTCCCATGATGCATAAGTTCTGTTTTTGACCGTTGAGAAAATGGCCGGGTTGATCAAAATCTGTCCATAGAAGCTCAAAGAGCGGTGATTCAGTTTCTTTCATTTGAAGGATGTCGACCAGTGGACATTCATCGAAGAATCCAGGCATCATACGGTAACAAATATGTGCCGAAGACAACAGTAACAGACTGGACACGAATGTTTTGGAAAGGACGACAGATCTTCAACAGCCGGGTCAAGCGCATATTGTTGCAACAGAAAAAACCATCGCCAAAATTCCAGCAGTATAGATGAACCGTTGTCGAAGCATACGTTCACTAGAGAAAGAATTTGATGTGCCAATTGGGACAATTCAAAAGGTCGTCCGTAAGAAACTGCAATATTGGAAGGTGTGTTCACAGTAGATACCACGGATGTTGACCCACCACCAAAAAGAGGAACGCATGGGATGGTGTTTGAACCACTTGCTGCGTTACAGAGTGGAGGGTGATGCCTTTCTCTTCTGCATAGTGGCAGGCGATGAATCATGGTGTCACCACTCTGGGCTGAGCAGCAAGAGAGCATGCGATGGAAGCATGCTGGATCACCAAAAGCCAAAAAATTCAAGTTACAGGTTTCTGCTGGTAAGGTTATACTGAGCGCATTTTTTTACCATGAAGGTCTATTGTTGGCCGACTTCAAAGAACCTGGTGTCAACATCAACTCTACCCATTACTTGCAAACATTAGACAAGCTGCAAAAAGCCATCAAGAATAAACTACCCGGCATGCTTTCTCGCGGTGTGAGTTTGTTGAACTATAATGCTCGTCCGCATGTCGCAAAGATAGTGCAGGATGCATTAGCAAGGAAGAAGTGGGAAATTCTGCAACATCCAGCCTATAGTCCTGATTTGTCACCATGTGATTTTCATTTGTTCGGACCTCTAAATAAAAGCTCTCAAGGGGCAACAATTTCACACAGATGCAGACGTAATGAACACGGTAAACACTTGGTTCAGTGAGCAACCACAATCCTTTTTTGCGGACGGCATTCACCGCCTACCTAAGCAATGGGATGCTTGCCTGAATGCCTACAGCGATTTATTATGACCAACCCATGGTGCATAATACATTCAAAATGAATGTTTTGTTTAATTCTACCACACCTGTTAATGTTTCTTTCATGCATTTGTAATAAAGCCATTGGAACGGGTTTCAAATGAATGTCCCTAATATTAATAAAAAGGTTACTCTCTCTCTCTGTGCGTGTGTGTGTGTGCGCACATGTGCCCGCGTGTGTGTGTATGTGCATGCAGGGGTTAGTGGATGTGATCATATGTAAGCATGTATTTATGTATGTATAGGTGCATGTGTGTAGGCATATATGTACATACATGTATATGTGTGCAGGAACATATATATGTCACATAACATGCTAATCTATGTTGTGTATAATCATCTTCCATATTATTATGTCTACTGCCACCTGAATTCATGTATAATATGAAAGCTTTTTTAATCACTTATTTCATGTTGATTTATATGCATATTTGGTTTTAGCTAGGATTATATTACATTGGCATTGACACATTTAAGATGTACACAATTTATATGTATCATATTTTCCCATTTTTGTGTGAATGCACACGGCAGTTGTTATATTGCTATATTGGCTGGCCAAGATATCTAATGTCAACCCAAAAAAAGAAATTAACAATTAAATGTTCAGTTTTGATAGTTATATGTCATTGAAGTTAGTTGCGTATCCTTTACACGATGTTGCATTCAACACCAGAATTTTTTTGCTGTTTGTGTATTGCGTAGGTAAGAGTGTGTATGCTAGTGTGAGTGATTGTGTGGAGTGTGTGTGTGCATGGCTTTATGCATGAATGAGCATACATTGGCAAGAGAAAGAGAAAAATAGAGAATGTATGAATGAGTGTTATTTTGTTGTTACTGTGAGTGGGTGTGTGATTGTGTGGGTATATGATTGCTTGAGTATTTGTTTAAATGACATGTGTGTGATTGACTTTTGAGTACATATGTATGTACATATTTATGTATATATATATGTATGCTTGCACGTGTGTTTGTTTTATGTGTGAATAAGCAAATATGGGCATGAGAGAGCGAGAGAGTGAAAGAGAATGTATGTATGAATGAATGTTTGTTAGTGTGTTTGTATTGTGAGAGGGTATGTAGGTGTGAGGGAGGGAGTGCGTGTTATTGAGTGGATGTATGACATATTGAGTGGGTGTTACGTTCATAGCATTCTTTTTTATTTCTTTGTTAATGTAACATCCACAACAGATAATTAATGTGGGAAAGATGAGTGGTTGGAAGGGATGATGGTAAGACAGGCCTGCGTGCCCAATTTTTGACCCTTTAAAAATAAATTTTGTTCATTCCTTTATGAACCCTTGTAAACACATGGGCAACACCAGCTACTCATCACCATGTGGCAGATCTTTTGCACAGCATCATTCCCATTATGGACTTGCTATTTCTCCTTTCTCAAGCACCCTCATGCCCAAGGTGTCTGCAGTGACCAGTGTCCATCTATGTTCTGGTCAATCCATGCCTCTGCTTCCAGGAACCATACCTTCCATCACTCTTCCTTCCCAGTAACTGTGACAATATGGACTGCAATTCACTTTCTTAGACATGATATGGTTTACAGGCCATTTTTCTTTTTGTTCAGATCTTGTAGAACGTCAGCATATTCTTCAGATTTTGTTAAATGTCAGCAAAATTCTTCTTCTTCTTGGTCCACATAACCTGTCTGTAACATTTAAGCACAAAAGCCCCAACTTTCTTCTCCGAGGTGGCCATGATGACAGCAACATTCTGTCATGGACCTGCTATGTGATGATGATGAAGTATCTAGTAAACAAAGCTCATGAGGGGTCACATGGTACAGAATGAGTTCAAACAATTTCAACATGTTTAGTGCCTAAAACTGTGATTTTAAATAGCTGAAGCATTAGAAATTTACCATCAGGTGAGGAAGGGATCTCGCCCATGTAAAACCTGACGTTATCATTTAAATCTTCTTCATCCTCCTTGCCCTATAGAAGAGAAAATATGACAAATGACAAATAAAAATCACTATCACAAACCAAACATGAAAAATCAACATATTTTTATTTGATCTCTAAAATACTAAGAAAAGTAAGCAATTCTTTAACTTGAAAATGTGGTGCTAGATTCTTCACTTTCTTCTTTTCAATTTATTATGCAATTTAAACAAATAACTAAGGACAAAATAAATAAATGTATGCGAGTATAAGTGATTGTGTATATGTGTATCTTGTATGGGCATGTGGATGCATCCGTATGTATATATGTGTGTGTTTGTGAATATACATTTATATGTTTATGTGTGTGGTTGTGTGCCCAGATTGTTGTAGCTGTTCTAATTGTCCAGTTAGTGCATTTTCATACAAACAATAGAGATATTTCATAAATGAAGTGTGCAGAATTTCATGTTTCCATCTTTATTGCTTCAACAAACTGTTAAAATGGCATGTCCAAACAAATTGCATTACAAACAGCAAATTGTAATAGCATTTTTGGCTGTCGAAAAAGTAACTGTAGTGAATATTCAGAAACATTTGTGTGCTGTGTACAGAAGTTGTGCAAGTCGATAGGAGTATCAACAGTCGCTGGGCTCAGAGAGTTGAAGCTTCAGAAAGTGAAGACACAGAACTGCATGGTCTTCCACATTTTGCCATGTCTACCAGTCCAGACATGTTGAACCATACTGATGTCATTATTTGTGACGATAGGCACATTACAAGTCAACAACTGGCCTTGCAGCTGTCAGTCAGCAAGGGAAGTACGTTTAAAACTGACAAAGCTCGCATATTTAAAAGTGTGAGCAAGATGGGTTTCAGGAAGTCTCACAAATGTGGACAGTTTTAAAGGAAAACAATTTGTTATGAAATGTTAGAGTGTTTTGATGCTGAGGGAGAGAACTATTTGTCAAAGATTGTTACGGGTGACGAAACCTGGGAGCGTCATTTTGGGCCTGAAAGAAAAATGCGGCCAGTGGTGGTGCCTCATACAATCACCAAACAGAAAGAACATCAAGGCAACTTCATCAGCAAGAAAAGTTATGATCATTGTCTTTTGGGGCATTGATGGTGTGATTCTTGTGGAAGTCATATCAACACTAGCAAAACATAAGCATTTCCACAGAGTTCGGCATAACAAGAATTCAGCAGAATTGTTGCTCCAACACCCTCAAACAAAACATAAAATACAGCAGTAATTGCCACATTGTACTAGACTGTATTCCATCACCCACCCTACAGTTCCAACCTGGCTCACTTTTTTCATATTTTTAGTTAACATAAAAATGCACTTCGTGAGGCAAGGTTTGATGATGATGAGGATGTCATTATACAGTGAAGAAATGGCTACATCATCAGGGCAACAACTGGTACAGTCAAGGAATGCATGCACCTGTTTCGCGCTGGCATAAGGTCATACAAGATGGTGGGGATTATGCAGAAAAATAGTACGTGTAGAGGAAATGCTCATGTATAATGTTTGCAAATTTCATGAATTTTCAAGTTTCTGAAAACAAAATTATGGTGTATTACTTTTTGACCATCAGTCCTATCATATGACATGCCACATGGTTCATATAAGAATATATGTACACTACTGTCTTTATCTTTATGCAAAATGTATGAATACTTAATATTGTTATAACCTAATTATAATCTATCTAAGAAAAATTTAAAAGGGTAGATAAGTATATCTCATTGTCATAATTTTTAAAATAGTACGTACAGGGTAACCATTTCTGTAGTTCTCTGTATCTCTATCGCTGAATCGCTTGACAAGTTTATGCCTTTCATCCTTTATTTTATCTTCCTTCCTCTCTCTTTTCTTCTTATTCTGACTGGTCTGTACTGTCCACTCTTCAGAGTTAGTATTGCTGGCAGAAAGGTCATCATCTTCCACGTTTTCCTAAAATAACAAAGTCTAAGTGAACATTAGGAAGCTAATAAAGGCAATCATCATCATCATCATCTTCTACTTCTGCCATCAAGCGTCTTGGGGTGGAATAATTTGCGCTCCAGCACCCAATAGGCAGCACTGGATAGTGTCATTCCGTGTGATTGTACAATGTCTTTGATGTTGTCAATCCATTTTCTTCTTGGACGTCCTCTTGGTCTCATCGCAGATAATCTTTGATGTAAGGTCAGTGATGGTAGTTGATGGTGTTGCATTCTAACGACATGGCCAAACCACCTGATCTTCTGTCTTTCAATAAATGTGGCATAAGGTGTTGATCCCACTGTCTGTCTGATAACAGCATTTCTTACTCGGTCTCGGATTGTTAAGTTGGCAGCTCTCCTCAGGCATCTCATCTCGCAGGTGTTGATTTTGCAAAAGTGTGATTTGGATAAAGTACAAGTTTGAGATTGGTAGTGTAGGGTTGGTGTGAATATGCTGTTTATTATCTGTCGCTTTGCGGACATGGGTATATTTGGATGTTTCAGTAAGGGTGATAGTTGATATGTAAGTGCACTAGCTTTTTGACATCTGATTTCGATTTCTCTGTCCAATCTGCCATCTTCTGTGATCATACTTCCAAGATATTTTAATTCTTTAACTTGTTTCAGAGTTGTGCTATTTATCTGTATACTTAGTGGACCAGGCATCTGCTAACTTGCATTACTTCGGTTTTGGCTGTGTTTATACTCATATTGTATCTGCTGCATGTAGAATTCAGATTATTAATATGATTTTGAAGTTTGATCCTCATTGCTGTAAAACAGGCACTGATCGTCTGCAAATAGAAGTTCATTTATTTCCTGTGAATCAGTTGTTTCATCTGGAGTAAAGAGTTCTAAATTTTCTGAATCTGTTCTGTCAAGGCTTGCTTCTTTGGATATTCTGTCCATGTAGATAAATAACAGAGGAGAGAGCACACATCATTTTAAATGAGAAACCTCAAGATGTGATGTGATACATCCATACATGATATTGAAAATAATACATTACAACATTCTGATTAAAACAACAAATGATCATATCTTCTTTCCTCGTTAGAGGATATTGTCACTAACAGTTATGCACCTCCTAGGTATGTGTGTCTGACATCGGCATGCATTTGAGTAGGGTTTGCTTCCTCTATAGATTAGTTTCAAGGTCATTAGTTCTATCTACACATGGGTAGATTTTCTTTCCTGGAAACTTTGCCAGGGCAGTGGCATTACTACTCTTTGCAGTTTCCAACTGCCTTGGGATTTTGACAGTGCACAACTTGCACACGGGATCTCCTATTTTTGCTGTTATGCAAGAACGCTAGGTATCCAATCTCATTACCCGAGAGATCAGGGGGACGTGTGATATCATTTGGTACCAATGGTTCTCGGAAAATAACCCAGCCCACTGCCGGGGTGGAACCACAAACTTTCTGAGCCTGAGTTGGACACTATAACCTCTCAGCCACGGCTCCCCTGAAATGATCACACGAGGAGGCTTTAAATCATAATTTTAAATGTTTTTTTTTTTTTTAAATATATTCTGAAAAGGGAAAGAACAAATGTATCAATTTTCAATGTAGTCACCATTGAGTTCAATGCAAGTCCTCCAGCCCTGATAAAGTGCTTGGATTCTTGTATTAAATAAATTTTCTTGGTCACGTGTGTAACCACTCTGGGATCACTACTTGGTATGCCTGACAGAAGTCACGCCATTTTGAAACTTCTACTCCACTCATACATTTGCTGGACTGACAGGCATGCATCGCCATACTGGACCTCTATTCGCCAATGAATTTCTATAGAATTCGCCTGTTCATTGATAAAAAAACGGATAACAGAATGCTGCTCCTCTATGGTGCTTGTCAAAAGTGGGGCGACCATCTTTAAACTGTCCTTATGATGTCACTGTGTTCATCTGCACCATGCTTAAAACTCTTGACACCCTTAACAATATTGACAGGTTACAAGACAATGGAGGATTGGTTATTGTAATTTCTATCCCACTGTTAAGGTTTCCATTTGAAACCCCTTTGTATAAAAATAGATGTCTTGACATCACCTTTATTTTATCGTCCTTCCTCTCTCTTTTCTTTTTACTCCGACTGGTCCATACTGTCCACCCTTCGGAGTTTGTATTGCTTGCAGAAAGGTCATCATCTTCCACATTTTCCTAAAATAACAACATCTAAGTGAACATTGGGCAGCTAATAAAGACAATGGTCATTTTAAATGAGAAATCTCTAGATGGGGTGTGTCACAGATAGACATCATTTTGAAACTAATACACTTAGTTAGTTAGTTAGTTAGTTAGTTAGACGACAGATCATCCTCATTGCACATCGAACCATTCAGTCCATAAGTGCGCCGATCCCCTCCTCAGCAAATCCCGCAGCGTGTAGCGGCTAACGACACCAGTTCTGTGTTGGTTTATCAATCTTCTTTGGCTTCCTGCGTAGTGTTCTTGTTTGGCCACCCCTCTTTTAATTTGCTGTTCTCGCAGTCTGGCCATGGTTGTAGATTCACAGTCATCACTTGGTTCACGCAAAAGTCTTACTTCTCGTAGAGCATTCAGAATGTCAGCCTGGTCCATGGCGTGTCCGCCCTCCACCATAGCCTCACCTGCGAGCTTGTCAGCCCGCTCATTTCCTTGTACTCCTGCATGCCCTGGCACGAAGATGAAACTAATCTTTGCCAGCCGAGACCGCTCCAGAGGCAGCAGCCATTCTCTTCGGATTGACCCCTCCTCTACCCTCTTGATCATGTTCATTGGGTCGCTAAGGAAACATGCCCCAGTGAAAGTCTGTCTCGAGCCATGTTATTGCTTTACTTACTGCCATGACTTGCAGTCAGGCTACTTGTGGTTTCAGTGAAAGCACCAGAGTCCTCCTTCACAATTCTCCCTCCGGCCCGAGCAGTAAAGGCCCATGAGCTTCTCACAAGTCGGACGACCGACCCATCTGTGTAGATGACAGCATCACCGTCTAGCGAATTCTCGAAAATCAACGCTTGTACTTCAGCCTCCACAGCAGCCGGATTTTCTTGTCTGCATTTTCTATCTAGTTGGATGCAAACTGAAAAGGATGTGCAGAAATCTGTTGGCACTTGTACCCACTCCTCGCCAGGTTCTAAGTCCTCAAGTGAACACACCTGCTGAAGAATGTCTTCGGCTTGACCCATCCACAACTGTCCTCTTTTTAACCTGCTGCCCTTCACCTTCATAATTTCACTATGCAGTGGATGTTGTGTGTTTGCGTTAACTCTGAGGTAGGCGCGTGCTCTGCAAACTTGTATTCTCTCTTCAATGGTTGGAAAATCAAGAAGGTAGCGCATCGCCCTGCATGCTGTATCTCTTGTACATCCAAGAATAATGCGCATAGCTTCATTCTGTATCCTTTCCATCCTTTCTATCTGCTTACGGCTGAGAGTCAGGATTGCCATTGCATACTCAAAAACAGACATGACCAGCCCCTCGTACAGAAGACATAGATGGCGCTGCTCACAGTTTGCTGCCGCCATCACCCGCATCGCAGCCAAACCCCGCTTGGCCTTTGTTATCACCTGGTCTATGTGCTCATTATAAGCAAGGCTTCGATCAAACCGTATCCCCAGGTAATTCATTGCCTGCGTTCTTTCCACCATCTCTGAACACAGCTTTACAGTTGGTGTTGGAGTGTTGACAATATGATTATTCATCGAGAACCAAGTCACTGTTGCCTTTGTTAGGTTGACCATTGCCCCAGCTTCATCACACCAAGTACTTATGCGATTGAGTTCGGTTTGTAGTTCCACAGCAACCTGCTCTCTATCCTTACCCTGACGATACACTAAAACATCATCGGCATATGACAATGTCCTGCCAGGTCCAGTGATCTGTTCACTGGTGATTCTCACAGTGTAGGCGTTGAACAGTACCGGAGATAATGGTGATCCCTGTGGTAGGCCAGGATATATTGTTGTTGGTTCCAAGTCCAACTGCCACATCTAAAAACTACTTTCCGTTGGAAGAGGGCTGCAGCGATCCAACCAGGAGGAATGGACTTATTTTGAGTTCAAGAAGCTGAAGCATTAAAAAATCCAATGGTACTCTGTTGTACGCGTCCTCAAGATCAATCACTGCAGCAAAGGTTTCAAAGCCTGAGTGGAAACCTTCATAGACATCATGGTCAAAAACTGCTGCATTGGTCCAGGTTTCTCTTTTTGAATGGTACCCACCCAGGGTAGGTGGGAAAACACCTTGCCTCTCTAGCTGGCTTGATATTTTCCTGGCAATTAACTTCTCCAGCAGCTTGCCTATTGTATTCTGCATGGTTATAACTCGATATCCCTGAATTTTTGTGTGGTCTTTGCCAGGCTTCGGCAAGGGAATCAGATAGCTGTGTAACCACTCCTCCTTGATGCTAGCACTCCCTATACTGTTGTTGTACATGTCTGCTAGTTCCTCTAGCTCGTTGTTGGTACACCTATTGATGTCATTGTATCTTATGCCATCTGGCCCTGGAGAGCTGTTTTTTGATCGTCGAAGCACAGCCTTGATTTCTTTCACTGTCACTGTGTCTTCATCCGAAGTGTTCTGGACCTTGCACCTGTCTGACGTGACCTCCTTGGCAAGATTTCGGCCTCTCATGTCTGTCTGGTTGCTCTGCTCTAGATAGCGTTCAAAGAGGGCTTTGCCCTTGTCCTCGTCAGTCCTCTGCCAGATGAGGTCAGCACTTTGGAAGTCAGAAATGCTCTTATTCTTGACTACCCCGCTCATAGCTTTTAAATAATACACTTACAACATTTTAACTAAAACAACAAGTGATCATATCTTCTTCTTTCCTCCTTAGAGAGGAGTGTCACACATAGTTATACACCTCATCACTTTTCGATGTAGTCACCACTGTGTTATATGCAAGTCCTCCAGTGCCGATAAAGTACTTGGATTCTTGTAGAAAAACATTATCTTGGTCACGTGACTAACCAATCTGGGATCACTACTCAGGGTGCCTGACAGAAGTCACGCCATTTTGAAATTTCCTACTCCACTCACACATTTGCTGGACTGACAGGCATGCATCGCCATACTGGACCTTTTTTCGCCAATGAATTTCTATAGGTTTCACCCCTTCACTGAGAAAAAAACGGATAACAGAATGCTGCTCCACTATGGTGCATGTCAAAACTATTGACATCCTCAACAGCAATATTGACAGGTTACAAGACAATGAAGGATTGGTTATTGTAATTTCTATCCACTGTTAAGGTTTCCATTTGAAATTCCATTGTATAAAAATAGATGTCTTGACATCACCTTCACACTCCTTGAGAAACACTGGACAAACTATGAAGCTGCAACTCTTTCAGGAAAGAATAGTCAATGCACCAATATGCTTTCATACTGACTGATGACTTCTTGGTACATTAAGTTCATGCGATGGAGTTGGTACCCAGTGAGATATACAGATGATACTGCATTGATTTCAGACAATGAACAAGATCTTCAACGTTTAGTGGATGATATAGCATACAGTGAGCAACTAGGGCTAGAATTAAACTGTAAGGAAAAAAAAAACATAGTCATCTCCAAGAAGAAATAAATACCATAATGAAAGATTCAAGTGGAGGTCAGCATGGCTGAATGGATAAGAACTTGTGTTCTTAAACATCCGGTGTGCTGATGCCGAGGTAAGGGGTTCAATCCTTACACCGGACAGTTGGATTAAAAAAGATGTTGACCTCTCGTCCTTGACTTGGGGACGTAAATTACAAGTGCCTCTGAAATTGGAGTGAGTTCGCCTGATGGCGAGGGAAACTGTTAATAGGGAAATCTAATCCACCTGCAAAATTCAGTCCAGTACTACTAGAAGTAGTGTGTATGGACTATGCTTTAGTTCAAAGGCAAGCGAGTGCCAAAAAAAAAAAAAGAAAGAAAGAAAGATTCAAGTAAATTGAAATAATCTTAAATGAATGAATAATTTCACCTATCTTGTAGCAGTGGCAACAGTGGATGGAAGATATCTTCTCGTTGTTACAACAAGGATTACAATGGCAAAAGTAGACTCCTGCTCAACTCAGTCCACAGCCACATAAATAATGACCTTTTTCATTACACTAAACACACAAACCTGTCTGTTATTTTAATATTTAGTTCCATTATCCCTTAAATTGTTACTTTGTCACAGTCAGCAACACCTGTCGCTGTAGATATTGGACATCTGTTGGTCTTATTTGTCTTTATATTTTTACAGGCAAATAAAATCTTCATTACATTTACACTGTGACAAAGTAACCCTGCCAGATTACTTGGTGATATGGTGTCTATACCCACATTTTCCGCAATAGCATAATACATAAAGTCTGGTCATTATCAGAATGGCTGCACTTTCTTTCTCCTAATGATCTATGTAAAAGTATGAAGTCAAGGACCGTTGCCTGCACCTTGAGGTGTATTGGGTACATGGATGCTGAACCCATATTGTTACAGACCAACTGTCATTTGTTGAGTGATGTGGCCAACATCATAATGACCACCTTTACATTGTCTAGTGCCCACTTGTAAGCTGGGCCAACCTGGAAGATCAGACCAGTTATTACAAATCCATCTGGAAGGGTTTCAAACAGATGAACACTTGGCTAGCAGTAAGATGTATGAGAACGGATGCATCCCATAGGCTATATTGGCTGGGCAAGATGTCTAATGTCAACCCAAAAGAGAAATTAACAATTAAATGTTCAGTTTTGATAGTTATGTGTCATTGAAGTTAGTTGCGCATCCTTTACAGGATGTTGCATTCAACACCAGAATTTGTTGGCTGTTTGTGATTTCTTAGCAAATGTATATTCAGTTTGTCATTGCTTTCTGAATGACTGGCACTCATACTATTGTATGAAAACCAGAGCAAAACGATCTGGTTCCAAACCATCTGTAGCTGTGTTTCAAATGCGGTATGCGGGAATGTGAAATGTATTCATAACTTCTTCGCCACAGCCCCGGCAAGTTATATTAGGGACTCGATGGATACAATGGAGACAAAATATGTTTCAGTTTTTTTAATCAAGCTGTGTTGAACTATCGCTCTTTTTTTTAAATCATTTTAGTTATTTAATATACTACTAAAATGTCTTGATTACTTTCATTTACGATTTAAAATCTGGCATGTAATATGAACATATTTCCTTGCTTAATTTAGTTACTCCTGCAGTAATTAATTTGAAGGTACCATCACACTATCTTCACTCAGTTTTAAATATGAGTTCTGTTAAAAAGACGTTATATGCAGCAAGAATTTAGCACAAGAACAAAGAGGAAACAACATTTGATCAACAAAAACAAATCAAACAAAGCAGCCTTGCTCTTGCACATTGTGAACTATCACAACAAGGACCATGTCTTCATCTGTGTCTATCTCCATGTCACTATACATACTGCTATCACCCACTTTCAAATACGTATTCTGTTAAGAAAATGCTACATGCAGCAAAAATTAAGCACAAAAAACATGGCATTTGTCACAATAGAAAAACCACTGAAACAAAGAGGATCTGTTGATGTTAATGCACACACAAGTCACACACAACAATGCACTTACATGAATGGTATTCATTTCTTCATCCATGTCTCTCTCCATGTCACATTCACTCTCTGGTGATTGAAAATCATCAATGGTGTACTGTATTTGTTCTGCCTCAGGTATCTCTGCACTTTCAGTATTCGGGGTTGCCTCTGCTGTGTCCAAACTCTGGTCAATATCACAACTTGTGTTTTCTTCCATGTCAACTGTTTCTGGTGTCTGCAACACTTCATTTGAATTTGTCTGCACAATCATGTTTTCCAATTCAGAGTTCTCAGGTGTTTTTGATAACCTGTCATTTAGTTCTGAATCCATTTCTTTATGACATTCTTCATCGTAAATGTTCTCCATTTGATCAACATACGCTGGGGCATCTTTCGTTTCTGCACCTGGATCCACAGTATCTAAATTTGAATTCACTGTTTCTTCATCTGGATCTATGGTATCCACATTTGAATTCACTGTTTCTGCAGCTGGATCTATAGTGCCTACATTTGAATTCACTTTTTCTTCATCTGGATCTATGGTATCCACATTTGAATTCACTGTTTCTGCAGCTGGATCTATAGTGCCTACATTTGAATTCACTTTTTCTTCAACTGGATCTATGGTGTCTACATTTGAATTCACTTTTTCTACAACTGGATCTATGGTGTCTACATTTGAATTCACTTTTTCTGCAGGTGGATCTATGGTGTCTACAACTGAATTCACTTTTTCTGCAGGTGAATCTATGGTGTCCTCATTTGAATTCACTTTTTCTGCAGCTAGATCTATGGAGTCTACATTTGGATTCACTTTTTCTGCAGCTGGATCCACAGTATCTACATTTGAATTCACTTGTTCTGCAGCTGGGTCTGCAGTGTCTACATTTGAATTCACTTGTTCTGCAGCTGGATCCACAATGTCTGCATTCGAATTAAATTTTTCTGCACTTCGACCCATAGTGTCTACATTTGAATTAACCGTTTCTGTAGCTAGATCCACAGTGCCTAAATCTGAACTAACTTTTTCTACAGTTGGATCCACAATGCCTACATTTGAATTAACTGTTTCTGTAGCAATATCCACAGTACCTACATTAGAATTAACTATTTCTGTAGCTGGATCCACAATGCCTACATTTAAATTAACTGTTTCTGTAGCAATATCCACAGTGCCTACATTAGAATTAACTGTTTCTGTCTTAGTAAAGTATTTTGACACCACCTCCTCATCTTCACCAGCATTACTTCCCTCGTGCGGCTGGTCCCTTGCCAAAATGGCCTGATCCTCAGAACTCATGCTGCAGACTAACGACTGTGAGACTTCTTCAGTCCTATAACACTCAGCTGAGGAAGGGAAGTGGGAAGTGAATAAAATCAACTATATTACATTTACATGTTATTTATGTTAACAATTATTACGTTTAAAAATTGTAAATAAGGCTGCAACCAGATGCTAATCACAAGTCAATTACACTGCACACTTCTCTCAGGCGTATGACCCAAGTGCATCTGTCTGGTCTTACCATGAACAACTTAAATTGACCCCCAAGTTGCATGACAATGGATTTGCCTCTGTCTTAAGCTTGGTCCCTACCCTTTGGTCTGTATGACATGGGAGTCCCTGACAGTAGATGTAATCATCATCATCATCATGTGCCAAGCCAGTAAGCGTGGGTGGTCATGTTTTGCCATCTCACTCGATCACCAGAGTTGTAGATCGGCTCAGTATTCTTGTCTCAACCATACATGGTGGTCAAGCCATCCAGGTATTTACTTCTATGCCATCCCCTTGTTCTCTTCCCCTCAATCTTGCCAGTTGTCACCAAGTTCTCCAATCCATATCTTCTCATAAAGTGACCAACAAATTGTGACTGTCTATGTCCAACTTCTCTAATCAGTTTAAGGTTTTCATTTGTTTCTTGTAGTACTTGGTATTGGTTTTTCTGTCTGTCCCTGGTATTCTTTGCATTTTCCTCAGAAACCACATCTCCACAGCCATAATGGAAGCTGGGTAGGGCTATTCCCTATCAAGGGAGAAGTAAGGTGCCTCCTTCCCTCCGCGATCCTACGGGACACCCTTAGGCAAGGTGGAGTATCCGTTTAGCCTCCCGATCAGAGTTACGTCAAGCCATGGGTGCAGGTGATGGATGAGGTTGAAGAGCAACCGACAGATAGTTGTAGGTTATGGTTTCCAGCTTCATGAGAGTAGGCAGAAGATCTCTTTTTGGGGGGGAGACAATGGCTACGGTCATTGACCAGTATGGTCACAGCTAAGAAGGAAAGCAATGATGGCAAACTACCTTCTTTACAGATGCCAAGAAATTTATGTTTTACAATCACATCGAAAATCAGAGAAACAGCGTAAATGGGTGCTCCATAGGAGCAGCCTTCGCCCGATATGGATAGTCATGTGCACCAGGTGACTCTAGACCATCAGCAAGGCTACTGAGTGCAAAAGATTACTATCATTTAAAGTAGGAACTTGGAATGTTAGAACAGTAGCTGTGCTTCTGTTGAAACAACTTGTGTTTGTGTGAACACAAATTCCTCTACCATTTCAAGGTCAAGGCATGATTAGAGAGAAAAATGCTTCTTGTTTTGGTGAAAGGAATCATCTCAACAGTGTATAAACTCTCTACCACTGACAAGAATGTCAATGTATGTATACCAGAATCATATATCTTTCTACTTCTTCCTTTTATCCCCAAATGGGGCATAGGCCCTCCACCAACTCCAAGCCATCCTATCTATTGCTATCTCATGCAGCGCCTTTCATCTTTTTCCAGTATTATTTATCTATATCTCTAATTCTCTTCTCAGTGTATTTTTAGGTCCCTTAGTATTTCCTTTGCCATGTTGGTTGCAAAGCAAACGACTTTCTAGTTATACTATTCCAGGCACCAATTAATTAATTTTTGTACTTGGAATAATATTTGCTCTTTTATATTTGGAGAGAGAGAGAGAGAGAGAGAGAGAGAGAGAGAGAGAGAGAGAGAGGAGAGAGAGAGAGAGAGAGAGAGAGAGGTGTGTGTGGGGGGGGGGGGGGGGGGGGGGGGGGGGTGTTAGATTTTCTCATTTTTTTAGAATGTACTCTGAGCTACTGCCTGTTCAGCATGAGCATTAGCAGTTTATATGGAGCGACGCTGATGTCATGAGTTGAGAGGGAAAGGAGGGAGGGGGGGGGGAGGAGTCTGGCAAGGGTTTGACGCCTGTGTTCATCTTCTCACTAAGTGAAGGACAGTCTGGCCACACATTCCTCCATGCATCCAGGCCTACAAAATGTCATGACCTTATGACATCACAGACCCATAGCAAGTTCCTGCTTTGGGACAAGTTGTTTCTATTGCCCACTCCATCTCCTCTGTTTTATCAAGATGAGGCAGAGGAATTGGCAAGTAACTGAAATTCATTCCAGTACTGGGGTCCAGCCAAGGAATCATCTCCTTCACATGGCTGCTTAACCTCACTTCTGTATACTGAGCTTCCCTTGCACACCACCTAGGCTTCACCTTCGAGAGTCACAGAACAGTACTCTGATATTTTATACGTATTCTATGATTTTCCATGTTTTTGAATTCAGTGTTGCAGAACACAGCATTTTGTATTATCACCACTGTAGTAGGTCCCTAGCAAAATATCACCACTGTAGTAGGTCCCTAGCAAAATATCACCCCTGTAGTAGGTCCCTAGCAAAATGTCACCCCTGGCAGGGTATGATGATACCTTGTCTAGGCCCTGTATCAGAGCATCATGTCATCAGCTCTCTAACTATGGAAGCCTCTATGGATAGTGGGAGATGACATTGTCTGACCCTGCCTTCCCCTGAGAACTGACCAGGATGCAAATGGCAATTCCCAACGGGCCAGTTGATGTGTCAATAGTGGATAGAGGGACAAAGATGACATTAACATTTCTTGACAGTCTAAATATATGGAAGGCTAACCCGGCCAATAAACACCCACAAAAGTCTGATGTTTCAGCCGAAAGGTGTAAATATAGCAGCTCTGCTGTAAACTGATTGAACCCAATTACGTCCAAAGCACAAAAATATATTGGACAAACGATGAAGAAGAAGAAGAGTTCTTGTCAAATACATCTGTACTTACTATGATTATTATAAAGATAGGTGTGCTCTTTACACGTGTTAGAGTCAGAATTCTTTTTCTCTGGTATTCCACAACATCCCAAATGTGTGTGATGAAAGCCTACTTCTTTTACAAACAGCAACACTTGTGTTATTAACAGAAGCTGCACATTGTTACTGCTGCGCATTGACGACTGAAATAATTACAGAACAAACCAATGCTTTCAAATGTCACCACAAATGTCTTTCGGTCAAAAACTTTACATGTCAGGTCGGGTTAGTTAGCTAAACACCAGCATGTAGTAGTTTTTAATTCCATCATAAAAGAGCGGCAAGAAAGAGAACTGACCACCACACCTCCTATGTTGTGGCCTAGAATGTGCTATGGCCTAACACTTCACACTTCAATGGCATTATCGGCTATGAAACAACTTTTTTACCATCAAATAAGGCTCTGTGACTGTCAATAAACCTTCTGCCTTGTATCCCCTAATGAAGCATAGGATTTCAACTAACTCATGTCAAGCCTGTCTATCTGTTGCTATCTGCTGCAGCTCCCTCCAGGCAGTTTCTATGTTATTCTATGTGTTTTAGGTCTCTATTTGTATTGCCCTGTGGGCTCCATAGAAAAGATTGTATAGTTATACTATTAACTCTTTTTTCTCAATGTATGTTCTATCGAGCCCCACAGTCTTTGCCTCACCTATTCATTCACTGGTATTTGTTTAGTTCTCCCCATTAACTCTAAACTGGTGATTCTGTCAAACCATTTTAGTCCTTCTATTCAGCACAGACACCAGTTAATGAATATTTGTAGTTTATTAGCAATTGTCCAGTCATTCCCCATATTTCTCATCCGTACAACATTACTGTTTTGACATTTGAGTTAACTATATGGGAGTCGATTGACATCATTACATCAGTTCTATCAATTCTGGCTCCATCTCTCTCTATAGAACAGTAAGCCACCTGCCAAGAGCATCACACAAAGCACGAACTTTGCAGCTCCAGTGATGACATCTGAAGTCAGAGTGGGTTCGCCTAATGGCGAGAAACAATGGTAATAGTTAATCCACACGCAAAAATCAATCCACTGCATTAGAAGTAGTAGTATGTGTGTGGACTACACTTGAGTTCAAAGCAAGAGAACAGGGGAAGTGGTTGAGTGGGGGGGGGGGGGGGGGGTAAAAAGAACAAAAATTACACCCAGGGGTCTCCGGAAAACTGCACTCACAGTCTGAATGAGAAAAGGGTACCTAAGCCTGGTTATCACTAGACTAAAGCAGCTGAAGGTGGTATACCTTCCTCAACTTGTTGACTGTTGGTTTATTGGTCTAGCTGGACATTAATCTTGGGGAATAATTAAAATCGGATAGTATAGAATAATAATATAAAATAATAGTATTGTAGAAAACTGGTCTGGTTAGTAAACTAAGCACTAACAGAACACATGGTTCAAAAGAATTGTTTTAAAATCAAGATATTAATTATTTTATCAAAGTGTCTATTCGCAATCTAATTGCGACTGGTCACGTGATTATTCCAAGTTTAGGCTGGTCATGTTTCCTTGGCGCGCTGCGAATGATACTGAGCGTGTTGTTTACTTCGACTTCAAACATGGGAGAAGGATTGGAAGGATCGAATATGGGATAGAGAAAGGAGCATTCTTTTCAAGTTTCCTGCTTCTTCCTCTGCTGTATCATCCTGTGGATTTTCTATCGTTAAAATGTCCCTGGTAAAAACAAAAGGTAGACCGAAACAGGTACAATCTTTTACCAGGAGGTAAAATACAAGAAAAACGTGTCCACAGGACTTTAATTCCAGATCATGTGAGGCGAAGAAGCAGAATCTTCTGTCTGGCTGTCTACTCGATTCATCTGTCCTTCCACCTTACTCTGTCTCTTATCTCAAGTCAGTAGAAAACATACTATCCGTCTTTGCTAATGAAAGCATTTCTTTGTCATCAATTGAACATCTCTTTGTTCAAGAGGCATGGGTGACTTTGCAGGTCAGAATTGCAGAAAAAAAAAGAGAAGGTACTTTTCAGCTGCAAGTCTGTGCTGACAGGGACAATGGGCAGTTCAAAATGATTGAGTGTGAGGGCTGTTTGGAATGGTGTCACTACCATTGTGTTGGTATGCAGACTACTTCTAAACCTAATAAATGGTTTTGTATTGATTGCTGGAGGTAATTAATAACTTTAAATTTAAATGCCCTTTAATGTTTGTAAAATATGTAAAAAATTTTAAATATTATATTTATATTTTATATAATTTTTATAATTTAAATTAAATTTTTACACATCGAAAAAAATTGAGTCTGTTCTCTGTATATGTGTGTTTGTGTTGGGAAAAGAATTCTACATAGGTTTAAGTCTTTAAAGTGAGTGAGTGTAAGTCCCTTGTAAAAAATAACATCACTGCTACCCGGGGGAATTTATAACATCAGATGGAAGATGCACAACAGAGATTAAGAGCAGAACAGGGCAAGAAAAGACTGCCTACATGAGGCTAATGAAACTAGAACATTATATACAGCAATAAGAAAGAGGCAAACAGCTTTTTTTGGGGGGGGTCATGTGATGAGAAGAAAGGCATTGGAGAACATCATGACAACTGGAAAGATCGAGGGGAAGAGAGGCAAACCAAGAGAAATGATGCTGGATGAATTGAGACGGTGGCATGGAGGATTATCAACAGCGAAATTGATCCAGATAACCAAAGACCTAGATCTGTGGAGAGTCATGAATGCCTACGCCAGCCAGCATGGCACTTGATGTTGATCTAAGAACCGATATGAGTGCATTCAGGGGGTTCTAAGTGTTATGAAGCCCGGGGTGCAGAGTTGGGGTGAGCGCCCGACTTTGCATAAATACATCATGGCTCGTGCATTCGTTGCATAATGATTTGGAAGTGTGTAATGTTGAAAGCAAGCAGAAGCCAAACCCAGACAAGAGCATCACAATAAATACCAGCACGCAAACGTCAAATTTCAAAGGGCCAAGCTGCAGGCTAGATGGCAGGAGAAAACAGAGTCACTGAACTTTGAAAGAGACACAAGGAAGATGTGGAAACTAATAAAACAACTTAACGATGAGTGCGCAGGGAGACACATCCAACTTCTGCGAGCATTTGTTGACTAGGTTAACTTTCCCTGGAGTTTCGAATGACATCTACATCCCAGCTGGTCAAGTTAGAAAAGCCAAAGGCACCCCGGTCAGCCCTCAAGAGAAGGTAGGGGCAGACTTGAGCATTCCTCGAACATGGCTGCTTACTTGAAGTATAAGCTTCTACATAGGTTTGTTAGATGTGTTTTTTTGCATATTCTATTTACAGGACATTCGCTGTCAACACCAGCACTGCTGTTGTTGATGTCTTGGCAAGTTTATGTTCAGTAGTTTGCTATTGCTTTCTGAACAACCAGCTCCCATACCAACACGTTGTAACACAACACGATACAGTCTGCTGCACTACTCACTCCATATTGTTTAAGGATTTCCCACAGCTTGTTACTATCTACTCCATCAAACGCTCAGTGTTATACGCAATTCGATTGCCAACAGGCACTTTGTTTATTCACAGTTCGATTGCCAAGATAGAAACCCTCCTTTATTTTATTTATTATTATTATTATTATTATGCAGTGTACTCACAAACAACAATCCACTCCACAGTTGTTTCTGAGAGCGAGAGTTAAATTTTTAAATAATCTTTTCTAAGCTAGTAAGCTGTTCTGCTTGAATAATTAATATAATATTAATATAATAATTAAGGGAGAGTCTATTCGCAGGGCCCTGCGAATAGACGCTTTGTTTATTCGCAGGGCGAAGAGAGAAGAGAGAGATAGATAATGAAGATAGTGTGCGAGACAGAGATATGAGAAAGATGTGTTGAAAGACATCAAAAAGTGATAAAGACAAGAAAGAGAGAGAGGGGGGGGAGGGAGATAGAGAAGAAGAGAGAGAGAGATGTCTGTATACCTCTCTATATGTCCGCCTGTCTGTATGCCTGCCTACCTGCCTACTTAACCACTTTCGTGTCTAACTACCCACCTACCTAACCAACTATGAATATTACAAAGAATTATCGCCGAAGCAATGGAGTACGTGCTTTGTGCTCGATACTTTTGACAACAGCCAGCGGGGAGAGAATGAAGAGGAGGAGAAGAGGTAGGGGAGAGGGGGGAAGGAAAAGGAGGAAGAGGGCTGGAGCCAGAAGAGGTAGAAGGAAAACGGATCGTTTGGGACTCAAAAATGTGTGGATTGGGTATTGGAAGTGCCGTAGTTCAAAGCAACGAGGACCAATACTGGAGAAACTGGTACTAACTAAATTACACTCACTTTAAACAACACAATTCTAAATACCCAAAGAGATGAAGGATTGACTTTCACCCAATGAATTGCTGAAAAATTTTAAAAAACATTGTCCGGCAAGGAAACGAACGATTGACATTTGACTTTCATACAATTAATTGCTGAACAATTTTTAAAAGAAATGTCCAGCAAGGAAACGAACCTCGAGCTCCCGCCCATCTGGCGGGGACACTATCAACTATGCCACTGACGACACGTTTTCCAATCTACGAAAATGTATAATATAGCCGCAAACTTACGTTAAATCACGTGACCAGCTGTGCCCTGCGAATAGACGCTTTGTTTATTCACAGGGCCTTACGAATAGACACTTCCAATAATTAATAATTTAATAATTATAATTATAGTGAGTGAAGCACAATATGATGAATATGTAAAACACAAATTCAATTCAATACATTCCTGATTTACTGACTCACTGGGCACAGATTCAAATTAGAAACTAAAATATAACTTCATGTTCATGTCATTGATTGTTGTATCGTTTCTTAGAAATCTGAAATTCTCCATTTCAATCAAATCATCGTCTAGTCTAGTTGACTTAAGACACTTTTAGTTCTAAGAGTAATCTAAGCTAAGTCAGCTCTTAAGCTCTTTCTAGTTAGTAAAACATTGAATTCAAGTCTGAATTGTATAAATAAATCATTTAAATGTAAATTCTAGTAGTTTATTAATATTATTAATATTATTATTATTATTAATAAATAATAATATGGATAAGTTAAGATGTGGTTAGTTATAAAATTAAATACAAGTAAGTATTAATTTAAATTATACTTTACTACCAGTCAGACGGAGAGAGCGACACAAATGTATAGTAATATACGACAGTTCAAACAACAAATGAATCCTTACATACAGAAACTCCAATAATGTACGTTTCAGTTTCTCTTGTCGGTACGTCACGTTAGTCGTTAGCAGTGAAATAAAAGTAAAGTATCATACCAACACAACTTTCACTTTCAATTTGACCACCTTGACCACCTTGTCGAATCCCTTCTCGATACCGATACCGATCATCTGTTCTCGTGCGTTCAGTATGCAGTATCCGGAATCATATATTCGGCATTTCAGCGAACTCGGTAGTCGATACTGTCACATGGTGTATGGCACGATGAAACCAATTTTTTACGGAACATTATTATATAACCATGGCTTCTCAGAAAACACGATTTCATTATGTATTTGAAAGAGTTGTGTTGAGTCAAGAAACGAAATCACAGCATCACATTCCCATACTCGTTCCGTCCTCATCTTCACTACTAATAGTTAGTACCAGATGATATCTGATTAGTGTCCGTTTGACCTTTCATCTGAGAACTGAGTGTCAGTGTTGGTCTGATCCGCTGGTCACACAATGTCTTATGTGTAGATTCTAACATTTTATTCGATCAATTAGGTGCCGTCTTCATAATGAAGGTTGGCTGCAACGAGTCTACAACACTCTCGCCCTGACTGTACATTGGGCTGTTCGTCCATCTCTTGATGTTTTCTTTCCACTAGTATCGTTGTTTACCTCTTACTCGCTTGTCCTCAACCTTGCCCTCCAGTATGGTTTTTATAAGAGTGTTATGTCTTTTAACATGGCCAAAATATTGCACTTGCCTCTTTTTTATTTCTTTCATAATTCTTTTTTCATTCCCGGTTTTTCTAGAACCTCTATATTTGATTGTTGTTTTTCCCCCATGAAATATGACATATTCTTCTGTATATCCACATCTCTAGGGCAGCTAAACGATTTTATAATTGCTTTTTCGATGTCCAGGCTTCTGCGCCATTATATATAACATTTGACAATTCTGATTTGTAATGCATTGTTAATCTCTCTAGATGTTAATACTGATTTCATGAACATGTTATTGCTGTGAATTTATTGAAGGAGCACGGTCTCACGTAAGTGTAACAGTAATAAACAAATCAATACCAAAACTATGATGTCTGTCCATCAGATATGTTGATGACCATTAATTTAATCCAGTAAGGCATGAGAGTTTGGGGCCATGAGTTCTAAGATGGCTGACAAGACTATATTTTGGATCGAAAAGTTCTTTGCCAATGTGGGCAAAGCTGCTTGACGTTCCAGAAGGAGAATCTCCTGCGGCGTTTTTTTTTTTTTTTGGTGTGTGCAGTCTCTCTCTTCCCTCCCCCCCCCCCCCCCCCCCCCCCCAACATCTCTTGCAGTCCTGTTTGCTTCGCAAGTGACTGCACCCTAGCGTAATGATGTACACCATGAACTTCGGTCTTTCGTAGCACTAGCAGTCTCCTGCGTGCCGTGATGAATTCCAAAAGCTTTGAGCGATATCTTCTTCATTGTGTCTTTACGGCGTTTCCTCCGCCCTCCCTCCTTGGGAGCGTTTACCACAACGCAACTCGCCGTAAAAAAATCGGTTAGGGAGCGTGTGATCAGGCATGCAAGTCAGATTACCAGCCCGGCGAATCTGATTCTTCATTTCTAGATACTGGGTACGGACACTATTCATAAGACTTCAGTGTCTAGGAGCTTGTGTTGCCATTTGATCTTAAGTAGCTTTCTTCAGTAGCAGAATGTGTAGAAGTGGTTTAATTTCCTAGTGTGTCGTTGGTAAACAGTTCAGGCTTCACAACAATCAAGTCTTTTTCTCAGTCAATGGCCACAGGCTACTAAGAAGATGATCATAGATGGTTCAAGCAGAAGACACCATCAGAGAAGTGTGAGAAGACTGGCAGAGGCAAAGAGTGAGTCAGAGTGCCGAATAGAAATGCAGACTTGTGTGTTGTTATAATCACAATGGGCCGTGAGTGTAGAGAATGCCTAGCAAGCGCTTCTTCTTCTTCTTCTTCTTCTTCTTCTTCTTCTTCTTCTTCTTCTTCTTCTTCTTCTTCTTCTTCTTCTTCAGCGTTCCGAGCCATTGAGGTTCTTTGCTGCAGATACAATCCGTCTCCATTCGTCTCTCTGGTTGACCCTCTCTTGCCAGACGGGAGTAGAAATTCAGCAATTAATTCATGACTACTCTCGTCCTGGCGATGTGATTGTCTATATCGATGGCTCTGTGTTAAGAGGCCAAAGAAAGTGCCTGGAGATTTATAGCAAAAGCAAATGGTCAGCGTTTAGTAAAGGAGAGCTTGGCATCTCGAGTCTGAGTATAAAGTGGGGCGGTTACTGCAGCTTTCGGCTGGCTGGAGAACAAACTGTATACACATGTTGTGATTGTAACCGATTTACAAAACATGCTGACAAAGGTGAAGACTGGCATGCTTCATGCAGATTATGGCATTCATCGATTCAGAAGTCGTGGGTTGTGAGCATTCGCTGGATCTTTTCTCCAGGACACTCTGGTGTGATTGAAAATGAACAGGCAGACAGATTGGCCGGTACCGCATCATTAAGGGGTGATTTGATGCGTGATAAGGCATATGTGGTGAAGGCCTTCTGGGAGCATGTGAATAATGCAGAAGAACAGATAGACTATCATGGTCTAGAGCAGTGGTTCTCAACCTTTTTCGGCCCTTGCCCCCCCCCCCTTTCACCATATTTTTAGGACGTCATTCCCCCCTCACCATATTTTTTTAACGTCATCCCCCCCCCCCCCCCCCCCCCTGTATTTCCTTCCTAAAAATTTCCACCTGCCCCTACACAGTATACGTAATAATTGAAGCTAAATTTAATAGCACATACTAAAACAAGTCTAGACATCAACATAAAATGTGATTTGCGGATCTACTTACGTTATAAAATGAATTTCAGAAGAGTGATACGTACAGAACCGTAAAGTTAATCGTTATGGTGCTAATCCCGTGAAGTCCCATCAGGCGGTGATAGTGCCGGGCCCCCTGCCTCGAGGGGGTCCACCCATGACTACTGGTGGTCACCTTCCCCTGTGCTGTGGAGTCAAGGCACAGAGGAGTAGGTTAAGAGCTATTGACCAAATACCAAGGACATTCAACATACTACAGTGGAATGCCGAAGGAGTTTATAATAAGAAAGAATCCCTGACACAGCGTCTTCATAAAGATAGAATAGATGTGGCATGCATTCAAGAGACACACCTCAACGCCAAGCGCAAATTTTCAGTCAGGGGATATCAGGCCACACGTTTCGACCGCGAAGGACATAAAGGAGGAGTTCTAATACTTACACGAAATACAATACCTTGCAGCGAAGTATCTGTGATCTCTGACAACCAAGCAGAAATTATAGGTGTTGATATAATGATAAAGGACGTGAAAATAAGAATCTACAATCTGTATAGCCCAGCAGATAAGGATCTTACACTCTCAAACATGAAAATAACTGACACAAATTGCATTATTGTCGGAGACTTTAATAGCCGTTCAGAAAGATGGGGATACCCAGATACTGACAAAAGAGGAGATGAAGTGGAGGACTGGGAAATAGACTCAAATCTCCATCTACTTCTTCTTCTTCTTCTTTCGTTCGCTTGAAATATGTCTATATCTGCAATGTCGTCTCTTGCATGAATTGAACTGTTGTTTTTTTTTCAGTTCACACAGTGGTCCATAGAGTTTATCTTCCACTGTCGTCTCTCTAGGCCAGAAGGTTTGCCTAGATATGGTATATTTTGGGCAGTCTTGGAGTATGTGCTCTGCTGTCTGCGACGCCAATCCACATGTGCACATGGCTGTTTCACCAATCTTGAATTTTGTATACATGTGGTTGCGTAATCTATTGTGTCCTGTTCTGAGGCGCAGAATAATGACTTGTTCTGGTCTGTCCATAACGTGGTAGTCATCTTGAGCAGGTTTTGGTGGCTTTCTGACTGATTTGATCATTCTTTTCTTTTGGTGGTATGTAACGGGCACATCAGGCTGTTCTTCTTTGGCTCCTTCCTTAGCCAATTGATCAGCTCTGTCGTTTCCGGGTACTCCACAGTGGGATGGTATCCACTGTATGGTGACTTTATGCTGACTGCTAAGTTCAGAAAGTAGTGTCCTTAGTACTGGCAATTTCCCAGAGAGGAGCGCCTCGAGTACTGATTTTGCATCTGTTAGTAGCACCACAGGTTGTGTACCATTGCTGTTATTTAGTAATTTCTCTGTTGCTATCTTGATTGCCTCAATTTCGGCATCATAGTTATGGCAGTACTTTCCTGTCGGTACTCTGGCTGTGTCCCTAGTATTATTTGGGTATTCTATGTACACTCCCGCTCCTCCATTTCGAACAGCATTTTGTGCTGACCCATCTGTGTAGACTCGGATCCAGAGATCCTGTGGGTATTCTTCATCAAGGAAGCTGAGAGTGGCTGTTCTGCGCTGCACACTGTTCTGTTCTTCCTTGTCAAATATTCCTCTCACTTTTGTCTGGATTTGTAACGATAGTCTATGCTCATCTTTCCATGGAGTTCGCTCTGGAATAGTTGTTAGAGGGATACCAACTGTGGGCAGATCAGTGGTTTCTCTGCAGAGTCGTTTGGCCTGGTGGATAAAACTACTTCTTTTCAACCGCCCCATAGCTAGGTTTTCAAATCTGTTCTTCATAGGGTGGCCTGGCAAGCTGAGGAACTTTTCTGCTTGTATTAGCGTTTTCGTATCTCTGCGCTCACTCAGTGCCTGTGTCCTCCCCATCTTCTCCATTTCCACTATAGGGGTTGATCTCATCCCTCCTGTGGTGACTCTAAGTGCTTGATTTTGCACCTTGTCCAGCTCTTGTAGTGTGGTTTTTGATGCTGAACACCACGCAGTTGACCCATATTCCAGGTGTGGTCGTATGCTCTGTTGGTAAACTTTGCTAAGTATTTTCGTACTGGCTCCCCATGTGGTTCCACTTAGCTTTCTCAGGATGGCTATTTTCCTTCTGGCTTTTGCTACTGCTTTGTTGATGTGCTTTCTCCATGTCAGCTTGCCATCAAATGTTACTCCAAGGTATGTTGGTTCTTTATCTTCTCTTAGGGGTGTTCCATTTATCTGGATGATCCCTGCCTTTTGTTTTGGAGAGAGGGTAAATAGGGTGGTGCTGCACTTGTCAGTGTTTATGCTGACACACCATCTATTTGCCCATGCAGCAAATGTATCTACAGCTCTTTGTAGCAATCTGGTGGCCACTGATGCATATTCATTTGTGCTCCATAGAACCAGGTCATCGGCGTACATTGCCGCTTTAATTCCATGCGGTAGGTGAGCAACAAGATCATTGATGAAGATTAGAAAAAGTGTCGGGGACAAGACTCCGCCCTGGGGGACACCGTGACGCAGTAGTACTTTCTTGCTCTTGAGTCCGTCTATCTGTACTCGGGCTCTTCTGTTGTGCAAGTATGCTTTCACCCATTTGTACATTCTTCCATTGACTTTGCAGTTTCTCAGTTTCTTCATCAGACCTTCTTTCCAGACTTTGTCAAAGGCTTTCTTCAGATCTATCCATGCCGCAAGCACCAGCTTCTTCTCTTGGAATGCATCCTCAATTTCTTGAGAGAGGTAGGTTGTCTGATCTTCCGTAGAGTAGCACTGCCTAAAGCCAGCCTGCTGTGGCACAAGGATGTTTTTACTTTCAATGTACCACTGCAGTCTGTGATTGATGATGCGCTCCAGTGTTTTGCAGAGACAGCTGGTGAGGCTAATTGGTCTGTAGCTAGAGGCAATGGAACCATCTTTCCCTGATTTTAGGAGGGGTATCATGATTGCTTCTCTCCAGGCTTGTGGAACACTGCCTAAGGTCCAGCTGTTATTGAAGATCTGCAACAGCTTTGTTTTGGCCTCTGTTCCTAGGTTCCTGATCATTTCATTGGAGATACCATCAGCTCCTGGTGACTTTCTCATTTTCAGTTTTGATATGGCTAGCTCCAGTTCGCTGATTGTGATGGGTGCCTCCAGGACCTCATGTACTATTTCCTTCTGTCCTGTATGTTGTCGTTTCTCTCGAATCTCTTGTTGTTTCTCTGGACTAATTTTGATATTGCTATCTTGTGCGAACGAGTCCGCAAAATGGTCAGCTGCTTGCTTTCTTGTTAAGATTTTTCCATCTTTATGTAGCGCAATTTTTGAGTTTCTCCCTGTGCCCTCGTCATTAAGCTGTTTTATTAGCTTCCACAATTTCCTTGTGTCTCTTTCAAAGTTCAGAGACTCCGTTTTCTCCTGCCAGCTTTTCCGTCTAGCCTGCAGCTTGGCCCTTTGAAATTTGGCTTTTGCATGCTGGAATTTATTGTGGTGCTCTTGGCTGGGTGTGGCCTCTGCTTGCTTTCTACACACTTCAACATCATTATGCAACTGTTCCAGTTCACTACTCCAGTAGGGTTTATATTGTTTACGGGCTCCTCTTGGTACTGTTTCTCGCGCTGCCTGTAGTATGCATTTCCCAAACTCTTCAACTACTTTATTTATGTCTTTCTCAGTGTTCAGGTTTCTAACCAATATGCTGGTGCGATGCTTGTACATTGCCCAGTCTGCTTTCTTGTAGTTCCATCTCGAGAGGGTGCTGCTTTCACTTACAAGCTCATTTTCTACGGTTAGAAAGACTGGCCGATGGTCACTGCCACCAAGTTGTTTCCCAACAATTCGTGTAATGTTCCACTCCAGGTCTGGTGAATGAAAAGCCAGGTCAGGTGTAGTTGTAGAGTGCCATGATCTCGAATAGAAAGTATGTGGGTCGGACGGCTTGTTAATCAACATGAATCTATTCTCATCCTGCCAGTCTTCCAGTCTCTCTCCTCTCTGGTCCATGTGATCATAGCCCCAGCTCTGCGAGTGGCTGTTGAAATCGCCACACACAATCATTTTTTCTTTTAGTGGTAGTGTGTCCAGTGCCTGTGAGCGGTCACTTGGACAGTAGTAATTGATCAGATGTAGATCTGTATTACCTGTCTTAAGTTTAAGTGTCTGATACTCAGCCCCTTCCATGTAGACTTTGATTTGGGAAGCCATGATGTTATTTCTTACAAGGGTCAGTATCCCACCTTTTCGCCTGTCCTTTCGGTCGGATCGGTAACACTGGTAGCCTCTGATTTTGAAGGCTATATTTTCATTGAGGTGAGTTTCTTGCAAGCAACATATGCTTACTTTTTCTTGGTCCAAGATTTTTTCTAATTCTATTTTTTTGTTGCTGACTCCCTCCGCATTCCAGTGCATTATTTTAAGTCTTCGTTTGGTAAGGCCAGTCATCCTATTCTCATGTCCCCTGGCTCCACAGGACATCTGAGAAGGACCTCCAGTAGTTGGGGTTGGACCCTTTCGAGACATAGGGCCCGGCACTGCACCTGCCTGGGGGTCCAAAGCAGGGCGAGCACCATAACGATTAGCAGTAGTCGACATATTCCATTTTGCGTGATTGCGTGGCATCCTGATTTCTGTGGTGCTCCTCTTGGCTGGTTGCCTCCGACTTCAGCACCTTTCTTTGCTAGAGCAGACTGTGGTCTCACTCGAGTGTAGATGTGTACACGCGCACACACCTGTCTGCGCATGCATGTACGTGTATACACATCTAGAGCATACTGGTTATTTTCCGGCGCCAGAGATTCGCCGTCGCCCCTTCTCCTGTTAGTTTAAACAGGTCCGCCGCGTGAAGGCCAGGAGTTGGACTTTTGCTGCATAGGTTATGTATTCACGAGCCATTGAGGTATTTAAGCAATGTTGGGCGCTCACCCCAACACCGCGCCTCGGCTACATACAGCAACATTTGGAACCCATCTCCATCTACTCAACAAAGCGGATGACACACCGAGCTTCTACTCCTGAAGATGGATTACCACTTCTACTCCAGACTTAGCTTTCTGCACAGGAGACATCTTCCACAAAATCGACCGCCATGTGCTGGACCAATTAGCAGGTAGTGACCACAGACCAATCAAGCTTGTAATGAATATGGAGTATGTTCCACAGGAGCAAAAGCCCTTGCCCCGCTGGAATTACAAACGAGCAGATTGGGACAGATTTGCCACACTAACAGACAAATATTGTGAAAACCTAAATACACGATATGGCAACATGAAGCAAATGGTGGAAAGTCTAAACAGAGCGATAATACAGGCAGCCACTGAGTCCATTCCAAGAGGAGCCAGGAAAAATTACAAACCATACTGGACTGAATAACTACAAAGTTTGGAGGACAAAGTCGAAGATGCCAGGAAGACAGCAGAGAGAGAACAAACAATTGAAGCGAACATCTCTCTCAAAGCCATCTCAGCAAAATATAAAAGAACAGTAAATCAAACAACAAGAGATTGTTGGAGGGAAAACACAGAAAACCTAAATTTTGACAGGGATGGAAATAAACTATGGAAACTAGTGAAAGCCATGAACAATGAAGGACCTAGAAACAAACAAAAAACAATTAAACAAGGAAATGCCTTGCGTACAGGAAAAAAGGCTGCAAATGCACTAATGGAACACTATGCCAGTGCAAACCACATTGATATTACAACCGAACAGAAGAAAGCAATCAAAGATAAACAGATACATCATAGTAATACAGAGACAGCAGCAGAATATATGATGGCAAATCTAACAATGGAAGAAATGGAACAGGCAATGAATACCCTAAAAAAGAAGAAATCACTAGGAAATCACAAACGAAATGCTAATAGGACTAGGGACAGAGGCAAAAAAGAAACTACTAGCAGTCCTAAATTACAGCTGGAAGAGGGGAATAGTCCCACAGGCATGGAAGGAAGCTATACTAATACCAGTCCCAAAGAAAGGAAAAGACCTGGAAGAACCAAATGGCTATCGACCTATCAGTCTACTTAGCTGTGTAGGAAAATTAATGGAACGCATTATCAATGGCAGGCTAACATGGCATCTGGAAGAAAACAAACTCTTAACACCACACCAAGCAGGATTCAGAAAGTACAGATCCACTGAAGATCAAATAACCTATATAGCTCAGGAAATAGAGGATGCCTTCCAAGAGAAAACGCACACACTAGCGGTCTGGATAGATTTAGAAAAAGCATTTGATAAAGTATGGAAGGAAGGACTGAAAGTAAAACTGCAAAAAATGCATGTTTGTGGGAAAATGTACAAATGGATCAGCCACTACCTTGAGAACAGAACTGCCAGGACAAAAGTACAAGGACAAACCAGCAAAATGATGCTGTTGGAGCAAGGTGTCCCCCAAGGAGGAGTTCTTTCACCAACATTATTCCTAGCATATATAAACGACATCACAGGAAAATTTTCCAGCCAGAGTACACACATCATCCTTTGCAGATGACCTAGCCATATGGCCATCTGAAGAATATATTAGTACAGCTAACAGCAGAATACAGCAAGCCCTATTAGCACTAGAGGACTGGTCAAAATCATGGCTAGTGAAGATAAGTGAGGAGAAAACAACATGCACAGTGTAGCAACTTTGTAGAAACTGCAAAACGAAAGATTAGGGCAGATCCCATACTTAACATATCAACAGTCAAGCCCTTTTACTATGCACACAACTTCCCAGCTTGGAGACAGCAGATACTGCCTGAGATGATAGAAAACATTCCTGGTATTGAGAAAAAGAACACTCAGCATGAAACCGAAAGAAGAGAAATAACCCTCAACTACATAAAAGAACATTACCCAAGCAGCAATTGGACCCATGCATATACAGATGGATCAGCCAAAAATTCAATAGAGAATGGAGGAGGAGGAATTCTCCTAAATTTAAAAAATGGAGTGAAAAAAACACATTCAGTGGCAACTGGAAAGTTTTCAAGTAACTTCAAAGCAGAGGTAGAGGCTCTGAAAACTGCAGCAGAAATGCTCTTGATGGAGGAAAATAAAGAGAAGCAAATAGCTATCTTCACAGATGCAAAGTCAGCTGTCTCAATACTGAAGAGCAATAACAGCACAGAAATAGCTGACCTAAGAGCAGCACTCCATGGTCTAAGCCAGAAATCCAAAAAAGTTGTAATACAGTGGATCCCATCACATTGCAGTATACCTGGAAATGAAGAGGCTGACAGACTGGCAAAAGAGGGCGGACGACTACCACAGCCTGACATAGACATAACTTACAATGAGGCAAAGAGGTTGATAAAAAGCACCTATAAAACCAAATGGGAATCAGAGCATCCAGGCCACCAGAAGGATGATGCATATTACAAACTCGACCGAAGAGAACAAGTAGCAATCTTCAGACTCCGCACAGGACATAACAGGCTGAAATACCACTTGTTCAATAAACTAAAAATAGGAGATACCGATGAATGTAATTGTCGAACTGGAAAAATGACAGCAAAACATTTGCTGCAGGATTGCCCAATATATGCAGAACAGAGAAAGATATTTTGGCCCACACCTGCTTCATTTGAGGACAAGCTCTATGGAGATATCAACAAGCTCAAGTTGACCGCAGCTTACTTTAACTACATACAGGTTGACATTTAAAGGTGTATGAAGAAGTATTCAGACTGCCACACTTCATACCACAGGTATGTCGGTTACAAAAGCCTCCGAGAGGCATGAAATGGAATATTGCTCGGATAGCAAATCCATTACGTGGAAAGTCTGAATCAAAAGCTCACTGTGTGAGCTTCATAAAAGGTGGAAAAAGTGTCCTAGTGGCACGAAATGGAATATTGTTTGGATAGCAAATCCATTACGTGGAAAGTCCGAATCAAAAGCTCACTGTGTGGGCTTCAAATAAGGTGGAAAAAGTGTCCTAGTGGCACGAAATGGAATATTGCTCGGATAGCAAATCCATTGCGCGGAAAGTCCGAGTTGAAAGCTCACTGTGTGGATGTCATCTGCACACTGCATTCTTCTGGTTTCCGGAAGAACAGCCTATGGTGAACGGAAGGCCCAATATACGGAAGTGAGGCTAAGCAGCCATGTGCAGGACGTGACGATTCCTTGGGTGAGCCCAGTACCAGAGCGCTGTGTGTTGGCTCTGCAATTATGGAAGCCTCCTTGGATGGCGGGGAATGCCCATGGTCTGCCCCTGCCTTCCTTTGAGGGCTGACCAGGATGTCTTTGGCTGTTCTATATGGGCCAGCTAGAATGGGAGATAACACCACACCAGTGAGAGCGTCATAAGAAACCCCCGGGAAGGTTAACCCGGTCAACAAATGCCCGCAGAAGTCGGATGTGTCGGCCTAACGGCGCAAGAACGCAGCTCTGCTGTAAACAGGCACAACGCAATCACATCCGGAAAAAAAAACTCCGGATGAACGAAGAAGAAGAAGAACCGTAAAGTATGAAGGGAAAAACAATATCAAGTAATCGATTCTTGAATTAACACAATCTAGAAATAATCTTAATTCCCCCCCCCCCCCCTGGAAACCCTAAAATTCCCCACCGGTTGAGAACCACTAGTCTAGAGAGAATGCAGCAGCAAGGGGCGGTCAGAGGATTTGATCATCAGTCGTCACTCAGAGGTAAAGCAAGACGGACATATAATCAGATTGCAACGAACCCCATTAGTATTGGAGCTCTTTGCTGGCTGTTGCAGATGAGGATTGGGCGCTTATGGGAAGGCCACGAGTGCAATAATGTCGGTTCTTGACTCGACTCAACTCAACGCACCTCAACTCAACTCCCTCTTATAAGCCTAGCCGAGTGGCGTTGGTGATCATATATGTCTGCACCCATCTGCCTCGTGTGCTGCCAATCATTTCAGATAACAACGTACCTCCATGACATGGTATCAGACTGCATAGCATAATCCTCTTTGTCTTCTCCGCCCCCCCCCCCACCCCACCCCCACTTCCACTGTGTCATGGGATTCTCCGGCAGTCTCCTCCTGATGACATACTCAAAGAATGTGAATATTTTTCTTCTGTAAACAGTTCTCTTTGTGAGTTAGTTATTTTCTTTCAAGATATCTTCGTTGCTCTTTCCATCCTGTTACGATGTTCTCTTCGTTCTTCTGACACACTCAACAACTGAGGTTAGAATTAAATTGTAAGAAGACACAGCTTATGATCTTCACTAGGAAGAAGGAAATACCACATTGTAATTTAAATATTGAGCACAACCCACTACTAGCAACGCCGATCGCATTCTGGTATGAATACACACCCGCTTCACACGCGTGATCCGGGACTTTTTCCGGATCCGGTCAGGGATATGCACTACTGACGAGCTCAAACGAGGGCGAAACTCGAGTATAGTGCGTCCAAATTGACGTGGATAGGCCTTAGGTTCATACCAGAATGCGATCGGCGTTGCCAGTAGTGGGTTGTGCTCAATATTTAAATATCAAATCCCGAAACAACCACATAATCAACACATCGTAATTGATTGATTGATTGATTTCTTCTTCTTCTTCGTTCATCCGGAGTTTTTTTTCGGATGTGATTGCGTTGTGCCTGTTTACAGCAGAGCTGCGTTCTTGCGCCGTTAGGCCGACACATCCGACTTCTGCGGGCATTTGTTGACCGGGTTAACCTTCCCGGGGATTGATTGATTTAGGAACCGACATCACAGCATTCGGGGCATTCCCATAAGCGCTCCGTCCACATCCTCAGAAGCCAGCGAAGAGTTCCAACCCCAATAGTACCAGTAGCAATCTGATTATATGTGCGCATTGTAATATACAGGTAAATGGGAATATTCTTAAACAAGTGAATAGGTACAGTCTCGGAACAGTCATAACATCTGATGGAAGATTCCTTGAAGAGATTAGAACAAGAATCGCCATGGCAAAGGTAGCCTTTTGCAAGATGAAAAACTAAGACAGCACATACTACTACAAGGTCCATAAAAGTGATTTATATTACAGATCATTTATATAGTAAAATATGACCTCCCTGGAATGGCACAAGATTTCTGCTTTAGTTAGGACATCATATACTACTACATGTTCCATAAGACTAATTTATATTAGAGATCATGTATATAGTAAAATATGACCTTTAGGTAACCATTCGACAGGGGAGCTGGTCAGATAGCAAGATAGTAAAGGAAATAGTTATCATATTGTAAGGGAGATACCACAGCCCATATTCACGCAGAATGTGTGCAAAGAGATCCATACAGTTAGCTCATATTATTTATGACGAGTACACATAGATCACTACAGTTAACCCAGATAAACATATACACAGTACATGTTACATGTAGTGGAGGACATACCTTATTTCTAACGTGCACACAGAGATCACTACAGTTAACCTAGATAAACATATACACGATACATGTTACATTTAGTGGAGGACATACCTTTTTGTGTGTGGTAGAAGCGATGTGGTCCAGGTTTAAATGAATTACTTGTTAATTTCTGTAAGAGAACGAAAAACTAGTTTTAGTAACCAGAGACAAAACACATAGAATTACGGTCTACCAACAAAGATCACATGGAATGCCACCCACCACGCTGCGACTCTCTCTCTCTCTCTCTCTCTCACTCTCTCTCTCTCTCTCTCTCTCTCACACACACACACACACGCACACACACACACACATACACCGTGCACACACTCGACGGCAAAAGGGACAGGGAGTAGCTGTATTTATATGCTTCACGTCAACAGTGGTAGTTGATTATAAGGATGATGATGATGTTGTTGATAACACAAGATGATGATGATTACTGAGGTAATGTACTGCACAGCGGCAACCGATTTGACAGCACGTCGCCTGACACGATTAGCGGTCGTTCAGAAAGCACTAGGCAATCTTACCAGGAATGTACATACACATGGAGAATGTTGGGGTTGACTGCGATGCCCTGTAAATATATTGACGCTTTATCGACCTGTAACTACTATGCGTTAGACCTGCCAGCGACGTCATATATTAGATAGACGAGCCATGATCGTCCAAGCTTACCGATATGGCACATGATGATGGTGTTGATAATACTATGAGACAGTATGGAAAAATGGTTTTCACATACCGCCTTTTTGAAACAGAAAGTTCACCGACCAGTATAAGTTCAAAATTAGTGAGTGACCGGGCGCTGACTTGATCACGGCCTGCTAACCGAGAGTTTACCTTTCGTTGTTAGTGAAATGAGAAATTCAGGAAACATGAAGCCAAACGTAGCATAGGCTTTGTGGGGAACTGTCAGTTTGGGCAAGGAGTACAACGGAGGTGGCTAGATATATGGGAACGGCCACGCCTCATGAACCAAAACAGGCCAAGGCGGTAAAAATAGGCCGTTAACCTCAAACTATAACCTAGTGGTATCAAGGAAGCTAGAATAAAGCGGTTTAGGGAGAATTAATTATGCAGCACAGCTAAATGCTGATTGGGTAGTCTTTCACAAGGAAGAGAAACGTCACGTGATTCCAGAAAGAAGCGCCAAGTATATCGTTATATATACTTTGGGATCCAGTCAGTTGGAGAAGAGTCGAGCAGGAGAGAGGACAGTTAATAGTGGACTCCGGGAGCGGCGGGGGCCTGAGCCCTCTTGGGGCAGCCCAAGGAACATAGTAACAGGACTTCAGAAATTGTGGCTAATCCGTGCCCAAGTCTGTATAGTATCTGGAGGAGGAGGAAGTGAAGGAAGACGGACAAGCGCCCATGCTAGAACTCGTCTGAATCACTGATAGGAGTGAGAACGACTAAGGATCTGTGAACGGAACCTAACCAAGGCAGATAAGCCAAAGAAGGGAAAGACACGCAGAGTCCGAGGGTCGTTAAAGTGCAAGAAAGCTACTTGAGTTAAGAGGACCGCCAGCTAAGGAGACCGCACGTTAGTTGCAGTAGATGGCTAAACGTCAGACAGGACGTCCATAGCCAGGGACCCTGCGGTTGGAACCACGCAGGAGACTAAAGGTCAGATAGGACAATAAGGTCAAGTGGGATCCACGACAAGCGATTGATTGGGCAGAGACAAATGAAATCCAGAAGAACGACCAGAAAACCCACTGGATGGCAGAAGTTGAATACATTGTCTGGGTAAACTGGAGTTGCCTGGATGAACCAGGCATAGCTGAATAAACAGTTACCCGCTGAACAAGTTGGATGGGAGCGAATTAAATCCCTGGGTATATGGATTGATGGATCAATCTATGGATCAATGGGTATTTGGGCTGAATACATGTACCACTAATAAGCCTACGGAGAGATAGTTATGAAACAAAAGGCCGGTGGAAGTCCTAGCTTTAGTTCTTTGCTTCATGCAGTTAGTAGGTGATTGTAGGTAGTATTTCTCTAACACCTGGTTGCATAGTTTATTATATTATCTACCTCCCCTTGTGACGTCATGCGGTATTGTGTTATTGGAGTCGATTATGCATAGATGTGTCTGCAATGCATGTACTGATTACTCTATGCGATTATGTTGTAGATTGTCACTCTGTTACTGTTATGAAGGAAATAAATATATGTTTGAGTTGCCTTTTATTTCGACTTGTCAGTCTGAAGTAATATAATTTAGAGTAGCTTAGAGACCTTGTGAGGATGTACATCTCTTCTATAACCTTATAACATACACCACGAATCATTGATGGTGCAATAGTAATTAACTATTGTTCTCACGCGGAGACACGAACCTACATCTGTCGTATCCCTCACTCTCATCCTCTTTTTCTCCTTCTCTCTCTTCATCTTTCTTTACTATCAAAGGTAGTGTGTAGTAGGCAGAGTTGACTGAGGAACGAACTATTAGGCTTCACACTATTTATATCGTTTCCCTCATCATTCCTTTCTTTCTCTTCTCTCTCTCTCCTCCCTCCCTCCTCTCTCTTCTTCCTCTTCTTTTCTAGCTGTCACAACAAGATGATGATGATTACTGAGGTAATGTACTGCACATCGGTAACTTATTTGGCAACAGGTGCCTGACACGAATGCCTGTTGTTCAGAAATGACTAGGCAATCTTACCAAGAATTTACAAGCACAAAAGAATGTTGGGGTTGACTGCGATGCCCTGTAAATGTATTGATGCTTTACCGACCTGTAACTGCTATGCAGTATACCTGACTGCGACGTCATGTATTGGATAGACGAGCTATGAACGCCCACGCTTACCGATATGGTACATGATGATGGTGGTGATGGCACAAGATGATGATGATTACTGAGGTAATGTACTGCACAGCGGCAACCGATTTGGCAGCAGGTCGCCTGACACGAATGCCGGGTCGTTCAGACAGCACTAGGCAATCTTACCAAGAATTTACAAGCACAAAAAGAATGTTGGGGGTTGACTGCGATGCCCTGTAAATGTATTGACGCTTTACCGTCCTTTAAGCGCTATGCAGTAGACCTAACTGCTACGTCATGTAGCCATGAACGCCCACGCTTACCGATATGGCACATACTGCTGCTGTTGATAGCACAAAATGATGCTGGTAGGTCTGCTTGACTTCGCCACGTGTCATAGTTCTAGCATAGCGGGTCGGTACGGCAAAGAGAAAGAATGCATTGACCGCGATCGACAGGACACCTGTTCATGATGGTCTTCGCATATATGCGGTGTATACACGCTATTTGGAGGGAGCGTTTACCAAAATAGCTTTGGTCAATTAGTTTATTTATTTCTGTTTAATTTAATCACAAACACAACTTGTGCTTTTTTATGTGTTGTTATATGTTGTTGTTTGTCCATCAAGAATGACGATGACCATTCATTTCATCCAGTGGGGTTGAAAGTATAGAGCCGTGAGTTCTGAGATGGCTGATAAGGCCTATTTTGGCTCGAAATGTTCTTTGACAATGTGGACAAAGAATGCTTGACGTTTCTGGAGGAGGATTTTCTGCAGTGGTTTTTCTGTTCTGTCTTTTCTTCACAGCTCTTGCAGTCCTGGTTGCCTCACAAGTGACTGCACCCTTGCGTAATGATGTACGCCACGAATTTCGGTCTCTGGCTGCAGCCTCCCAGGTGTCATGATGAATTCCAAAAGCATTCAGTGAGATTTTCAGAGTGTCTTTAAAGCGTTTCCTCTGGCCACCTTGGGAGCGTTTACCACAACGCAACTCGCCGTAAAAAAATTCGTTTAGGGAGCCTGTGATCTGGCATGCGAGTCAAGTGACCAGCCCAGCGAATCTGATTCTTCATTAGTAGAGTGTGGATACTGGGCATGGACGCTCTTTCTAGGACTTCAGTGTCTGGGATCTTGTCTTGCCATTTAATCTTCAGTAACTTCCTAAGGCAGACTGTGTGGAAGTGGTTTAATTTCCTAGCGTGTCGCTGATAAACAGTCCAGGTTTCACAAGCATATAGCAGTGTGGATAATACAACTGCTTTGTAGACTTTCAGCTTTGTTTGCAGGCTTATTCCATTTCTGTCCCATACATTCTTGTACAGTCTGCCAAAGGCCGCGCTGGCCTTGGAGATTCTTGCATTCACTTCATCATCAATTGTGGCAGCTTGTGACACAGTGCTGCCAAGATAGGTGAATTTGTCCACAACACTTAGACTATGACCATTCACTTTGATATTCGGCACAGTGTGATTATTCCCTGGAGCTGGCTGGTACATAACTACAGTCTTCTCCAATTGATATTGAGCCCAAAGTTGGCACAGGCATGTGAGAAAGCTGAAACATTATGTTGCATGTCCGCCTCTGAGTTGGCGTATAGCGCGCAATCATCAGCAAACAGGAGCTCCAATTTTGGTTTTAGCTTTCAGCCTTCTGAGATTGAATAACTTTCCATCCATGCGGTAGTTGATGTATATTCCAATGTCGTTGTTCTCGAAGGCATTCGTCAACATAGCTGAAAACATGAGGCTGAACAGTGTTGGTGCCAGGACACATCCTTGTTTCACTCCATTGGTGACAGGAAAGGGCTCAGACAGTTCACCATTTTCCTGTACTCTTGCCTGCATACCATCATGAAATAGCCGCACTATTTGGACAAACTTTCGTGGAAAGCCATATTTTGCCATAATCTTCCACAGTCCTTCTCTGCTGACTGTATCAAAAGCCTTGGTAGGGTCAATGAAAGTGATGAACATTTCGCAGTTCTGTTCCTGACATTTCTCTTGCAGCTGCCTTGCAGCGAAAATCATGTCAACAGTTCCACGTTCTTTTCTGAAGCCACACTGGCTCTCAGGAAGAAGACCTTGATCGAGATTGACCGTGAGGCGATTGAGAAGAATTCTGGCGAGTATCTTCCCTGCAATTGAAAGCAAGGAGATGCCTCGGTGGTTGTCACAGGATTGGCTGTTTCCTTTTCGTTTGTAAATGTGGACTATTGACGCGTCCTTGAAATCTTGTGGCATGGTCCCTGTCAACAACTCAACTGACAGGCATCATCGGGTACTTCTGGCACACCATACAAGAAAACTTGCAAGTCGTGTGCGAGGAAATTAAATGGTACATTTATTGCCGTTGGCTCGCTACAAGCAGTGAACAGTCGCTATTGAAACACACAACATACAGCCACAGTATTATCTATCACGAGCTGCTACCCCTATGCTAACTTTCTACACAAATAAACACAAATACCCCTATCGCTACTCTAACGAGGTGAACACTACAAGTCCGCCCGGCCGTCTGCCAATCTTTCATTCCTTCGTCACACACCACGGGGATTGACCTTCACCTTGGTGCGTGTTGCCTCACATGGCACGCTGATGGCAGACGTGGTACGTTGAGTGTATACTCAACTTCTCTGTGGCTACCACGAGGCGTGATGTTATCGTGATTAGAGTGCTAACTCTCTGAACACCGCCTGCGTGTCTCATGAGGGAATGGTCACCCAACTCTTATTACCTCATCTCCCATGCCCTTCCCTCGGGCACCGTATCCCCTCCTGGTCTCTTCATGATTGACTGCTCTTCCTGGCGAAGGGGATGCGGTCGAGTCTTTGACACACACCCACCCCTCCTGTGTTGCGTCATCAACTTTCACTCATTGGTTGTGACGCAAGAGGTTATAAAAAATTAGTGTCTCTAATTTTTGTCAAAGACTCTAGGTAACCTGGTTTTGGGTAAAGTAATAGACTTCTACTGACTATTGTCACAATGTAGCAAAACTTTACGTGGCTACTGGCAATCGCCACAAACTTGACTGGCTGGCGTGAGCCCTCTTCTCACATGCCATATTATATTATTAGAGGTATGTCTGAACCGGACCGTTGTCTTATAAGACCTGCCCTCACATAGTAAATTAACTTACTACCCATACAAAGTTGACTTTCTTAGGGTCAACACATGAATTGCTTCATGTCCCCCATATAATATTTAACAACCATTATACAAGAGTGTGTGCGACAGGCTTTACCTACATCGCTTCCGCGTGTAAAGTTCTATTGCACTGTTAAGATAGTTCTTCGTTGTCTATTATGTCCCCTGACCCGAAGTTATCTCCCTTTGATCTACAAAAAGTGTATGTAATTTATATGTTTGTTTTTCTGGTTGTTTGCGTGTTTGGATGTAACTAACTTACTAATCTAACTTCTAAACTATGTTTCTAAGTCCTATGTGTATGTATGTTAGTTTTTTAAGTGTCATAATTTGGTTAAATGCGGCCACAAACAGGTGCATAACACTAATTCGTGACTACATTCCCTTGTTATGAAACTGAAAATACTGTAATCTAAGTTCTAAACTATATTGCAGACACACATTCATACTAGCACATTTCCACTAACGAAAACCAACACTAACACAGACAAATATTAAAATTCGAGCCAGGCAGCAGAAGAATTCGCTGACCAATCTCACTCTCTTCTGTCTATTTTCCATTCGCTCTCACTTTCACACTTCTGTCACACTGCTTTCACCCTTACTTCTGTCACACATCTATTATCCTTCCACACTAATTCATCTGATTATTTAAAAACCTTGGAGTGACACTGTACAGGTTTGGCTCAGTTTGAGATGGTTGAGCCTCATGACGGTGCGAAAGTTGTTGCACGAGTCATGTATTTACAATATATTTACATGGATGAGAAAGGGTTGATGGTTTGTCCCCTTGGTCTCATCATCCACTATATTACACTAATCTAGCACTCTACATTCTAACCTACTAATACTACTTGTATAAATAAATATATAATGTGTTAACTAAATTTTTGTCATGTTAATTATATGATATGTTTATGTTAATCGTTATGTTTATCTAATATAAGGGAAGTAATTTAACTATTTAAATGTAATGGATGTGATGTGAGTTATGTACCTTAATTACATGGCTGATGTGTACACAAATTATGTAATTTTCTAAATACTATGCTAAATAATGTTTTTACATGTATGAGTGATGTTCTTAATCTAAATGGTGTAAATGATGTATGTTCCCTTATCTACTCTTTTCAATCTATTCTGATGTACAATGATGATACTAATACATGGTAATGTTTAATAGATGGTATGGTTTCATGAAGATGGAATAAACTAAACTAAACTGAAGGTAAATGAAATGTAATAATCTAAATGGTACTATTCTTATATTAATTTTATTTTAGCTTGTAATTAACTATTGTCATATCTAAACTAATATTTTAAGTTACAATTACTGTAATAACTATTCTATTAAAATAAATGAGAACTATTATATTTCCCTAACCTACATCTACTTTGTCATTATCTTACAATATTATATTACATATCACATTAAGTTTATATACATGTTATTCAGTTTCCACAGGTTAGTAGTTGCCTTCATGTTTGTACATTGCTTGTATAGGCATAATATATCTACACACTTTGCCTGGGTATCTGAAATACTTTGCACAGTCATCATAATGTTCTATCGGTAGTGCACGTGTAGAGTTCGCTGGTGTCGTAGCTCAGCCTTTTCGTGTCTGTAATTAAGCACTGTTCTGACACTGTTTTCTGCGTTTCACACCAATGGTACACCGGAATGGAGCTTAGTTGGTAACTATCTGTCCTTGTTCACACGGTGATATTTACGTTCTGCAGCACAGTTCTTGCCTTAATGTCTACGGACACATGATAGTTCACTGTTCTTGGTACATGATTAAGCATATACTGTCGATGTATATGTACCCTATTTTACATAGAATAATATAATGTATTCATGTACTAACTATCACTCTACATTTATATGTGGGATTTCAGGTATTTCTACCCCAGATGGTAAAATTAGTGACCACCTGTATATCCTGGTCATTTCGATGCATACCACTCTGTATGACCGTGATCGGGGAGTTGTCGGTCTGGACAATGCAGTGAACATCCGTCAGAATTAGATGGAGCTTTCTCACCGCATAGATGACGCTTAGGGTTGCAACTGTGATATGGAATCTCTGGACTCAGCAGGTGTGATCTTACGGCTCACGTAACAACTCGGGTGGAAGATGCCCTCAAAAAATTGGCCTAGTACTGCTGGCATCTGTCCTAGAATAATAAACGAGCCTAGGATTAGGCAAGCGGAGGATTGGAATATTACAAAAAAAAGATTTTCATTTTTGACAATGCAGAAATTAATAATGCATCTTTGACATTTCATTTTACAAATGCTTTTAAAACATTGGAATATAGAATTTTAATTTATGAGTAATTTACTAATCCCAGAAGGCTTCTGACCTGTTTCTTTCTGTTAGACATGGTCAGATTCATACTTTTGGTACTAATTTTCAGGTCAGTCTTTAGTTGACCTTGAGAAATGACATGACTCAAAAAATGAATTTCTTTTAGGTCTAATTTGACTTTGCTCGGTTTGACAGCGAGACCGAAGAGTCGCACTCTGTCAAAGGCATGTCTCAGTTTCAGTAAGTGTATTGTCCAGTCATCAGTATTCTGATATATTCATGTGTATTCTGTCAGTTCACTAAATGTATGCCCCTCGTCGGATTTGCCAGTCTCGCTAACTAGTGTAGTTGCGCTCTGTATGTCTGTCGTTGATCACTAGGTGTTGGTGCACTCTGTTCGTCTGTCACTACTTCTGTCTCTTGTCTTGAAAAGTGAGGTTTCCGCATGTTGACATGGAATATCTCTAAGTGTCTGTTTAACGACATTCCATCGTCAACATGTACCATGGTTATGTACCACCTTGAATGGTCCCTGCCATTTCGTTTGTATGGAAGTAGCCTAAATCTGTCTTGATCAAGTTCAAGATCACTTGTTTTCGCACCTTTGTTTGTGTGCTTGTGGTAGAACTGACCCTTCCTCTATCAAATGGCTTGGGTGCCAGTGTAGAGGGTTGTACTTCAGCTGTAGGATGTCCACCCTTAAACTTTCGTACTAATTGTTGACAGACATTACAAGCAAATACATTATGACAAAATAATTTTATACTATTGAAAAAACCTGGCCTGTTATTTTTGTATGCAAGATGACCAGCACACGGTGTTTTATGTGCATTCTTTAGCACAGTTACACGGTTTTGTTCAGGTAACACCTGTTCATGGTTACCTGTAGTATAACATCTGGTTGAAATGCCACTCTTCAGTCTAGAGAACACTGATGTATGTTTGGTGATTTTGGCTCTTTGTTTCATTAAATTTAAATATGGAGACACATTAAGATCAGATTTCTGCTGGTGTATAAATTTCTGTGTGTTTGTGTCATCTGTGCTGGTTGGAAAAAGCATCAGTAGTGTCTCATCTAGTAATGGGTCATGCTGTTTTGAAGTGTCAACTCTGGTTGTTGCCTTAGCTGCATTTAATTTCTCCCATGCAACTATTTCATCCCTAGTACATTTTTTCAGTTGGGGTAAGCACCCCAAAATTAAATCAGTACAAGGGTTGTCAAGTATTGCACAAGTAAAGGTACCCGAAAGAAAAGGAGTATTAATGTGGGCTTTTGCCAAAGGGTAGATCTCAACGTTACCCGAAAAAGTTCGGCATTTCACAGTGTCACCTGTGTAATCCCCCGGACTCACTAGTTCTTTTCGAAGCCCAATAAGGGTGCTGCCACTATCTAGCAAACATTGGCATGGTACATTATTGACCATTGCATTGTGTCCCACTTCTGACACCACAATTACCCTTGTCTGTCAACAACTCAACTGACAGGCATCATCGGGTACTTCTGGCACACCATACAAGAAAACTTGCAAGTCGTGTGCGAGGAAATTAAATGGTACATTTATTGCCGTTGGCTCGCTACAAGCAGTGAACAGTCGCTATTGAAACACACAACATACAGCCACAGTATTATCTATCACGAGCTGCTACCCCTATGCTAACTTTCTACACAAATAAACACAAATACCCCTATCGCTACTCTAACGAGGTGAACACTACAAGTCCGTCCGGCCGTCTGCCAATCTTTCATTCCTTCGTCACACACCACGGGGATTGACCTTCACCTTGGTGCGTGTTGCCTCACATGGCACGCTGATGGCAGACGTGGTACGTTGAGTGTATACTCAACTTCTCTGTGGCTACCACGAGGCGTGATGTTATCGTGATTAGAGTGCTAACTCTCTGAACACCGCCTGCGTATCTCATGAGGGAATGGTCACCCAACTCTTATTACCTCATCTCCCATGCCCTTCCCTCGGGCACCGTATCCCCTCCTGGTCTCTTCATGATTGACTGCTCTTCCTGGCGAAGGGGATGCGGTCGAGTCTTTGACAGTCTCGTTCACCCATATGTTTGTAAAGACTTGGTGAAGCTGCTCTGTTAGGACCGGCCCACCTGCCTTGTATATCTCTGCAGAGATGGAGTCCGGACCAGGTGCCTTGCCGCTGGAGAGTTGCTGGATAGCTTTGTTTACTTCTACTATGGTTGGCAGATAAATTTGTTATGTATATTTCTTCTGGCAAATAAATACACCATTTCTAACTTATTCTTAAGGCAACCTTCAGTACATTTGCTTTACCGCAGCGATATAATGACTGGCCGGCGACCACAGATCTATAATCTGATTAGGGGACAGCAGGGCGACCCTGCGCAGAGCAACGTAGATTCTACCTGAGATTGCGCTGGTTGAAGACGGCTGCGCGGTATTAAATTACTGGGAGAAAGGCTACGGCCTGTGTGTTTATCTATAATTACAATCAGAGCTGGCCAGTTCGCGTTGTGTACGGGGGCACAGAACACAGCGGTTCTAAAGATTTAGGAAGGGTTTTTATAATTTAGCTGGTTTTAAATATAGGAATATAACATATTTGTTTTATAAAGCTTATAGGTTTCCCAGTGAGTAAGACATGTAAGTAGTTGCTTGGATGAATTGGCCACGTGACATACGACGTTTGTGATGATCGAGTGAGCCAGATGGCACATGTCGGATGGGACAAATGAATATTTATGATACTCACCGCTTCTCTTCTCTCTCTTCGTCGGGCTGTAAACTTCTCGAGGTTGATTCTCTTCTGTGTTCTGCAATAGAATGAGACTTAGCCATTGCATATGGCTTTTTTATAGCGTCAAGTCACGCGATACAGTATAGCTATAGCCATAACCAGTTTAAACCGGTCTATTGCTACATAGACAATGGCTGACATGGCAATTTTACTATTAAGACATAGCGTGTTCAGATATGTTTTCAGCGCTGACTCACAGGTTGACCGGTCATGGACAGGTTAGATAGCTATTATGGCAAGGTTGGGCACAGCGGTTACTGAGGAGTGTGAGCAGTCCACCGAGAGAGAGAGAGAGAGAGAGAGAGAGAGAGAGAGAGAGAGAGAGAGAGAGAGAGAGAGAGAGAGAGAGAGAGAGAGAGAGAAGTAATGAAAGATGGAAAGAAATAAAGAAAATGAACAGATAAAGAATGAAAGAAAGAAAAGAGAGAAAGAGAAAATAATGACAGAAGCAGGTCCGCTTGGTATATTTTAAGAATCCTTGACAGCAAATAGACTTTGGACTTTTCATCACTCGACTATAAATCACATAGTTGAACTTTGGATGACCTTTACCTGTTGTAGCATTTGCTACAATGCAATGAAGGGGGACAACCTATTATGTTTATTAAGGGGATATAACTGAGGAGTTTAATTTCATTTTACAAAATTTATGATTATCTTAGCAAGTTATTACTTATATTACTTGATAATAATATTTTTATATTCACATTACTATTCTCCGTTATGCATACTAGATATTTAGCCATTTATTATATTTTAGGCTTAATTTTTAATAATAATATATGCCTGTCTATTATATTTTTAAACCAGATTTTCACCACTCGCTTAAAGTTGATACATGGGTATGGACTTCTAACGAATTAACTATCAGCGTGCAGAAGTTTATTCATGCAATCCAAGTCTGGATACTCGAGTTATCTCAAGTGAAGGTCCAAAGCGTTTTTCCAATCTGTCATATTGACTTCGGTCTCCTCATCGAAGGGTTCGATATCTACATGACTGGGGTTCGATCACACCACGTCCCTGGTTCGGATCGCACCACCGCGGTGCCCCTGTTCGGTTCGGTTCGCGCCGGTTCGCGCCGACGTCCGGTTCGCGTGACACCGTCCGGTTAGGTTCGCGCCGGTTCGCCCGCCCGCCCGCCCCCGGGACCAGAAGTGACAACAGGAAGTATTCAACAGGAAATGACAACCAGACCCAAGAAAATACCCGCCAAAATTTCAAAACTGAGGTCCGCTTTTATGACGAAACAGGATGGCGGGATAACCCCGTAAAGAAAGATTTATCGGGGGTTGCAACCCCTATTTTCGACTTAGTTTGCGTCTCCCCCTACTACTAGCATGTCAGGGGCGCAAGCATGGTAGTGGTACTAACCAAAACCACATTATATACTCATATATGTTATTATGAGGCGAGTCCTTAAGTCTGGGTGGACTGATATGCGTGAACGAACATACATACATATACACCGCTCAACAGACATAATGCTAGTGTATATGGGCATGTGCAAGGTATAGGTAAGAAGAGAGAGAGAGAGAGAGAGAGAGAGAGAGAGAGAGAGAGAGAGAGAGAGAGAGAGAGGTGGAGGGAAAGAAAGAGAGAGAGAGGTGGGTATTGTTCCTGTTACGTGCCTCATTGGGGTATGCGGAGTAGGTCGGTCTACAAATATCAATGCAAACTAACAATCCTAAGTCTTCTGTTGTTTCATTTGTGACAGTTTTCGCTTTTTTGCACCACTTAACGGAACAATTTCATCTTGGCACATGGGATGTGTAAAATTTAGATAGAAATAATATTTTGTTTTTATATTGCGTGACAAATAACTCAGTTATACACATCACAGGTAGAACGATATGAACAATTTAATTTCCAGTATACAAATCTTGTGAGACAGGTGATTTACTCACACCGTTCCAGTTTTATCACTAATAATATTATGTTGTTGGCAGACTAGACGCATTTATTGTGGGAGCCCCATTTTTTTTGTGGAAACTGTTTTAGCTTTGCGCACTACCACCGGCGTGATTTTGACCATATCACCATTCAAGTACCGATTGGTCTATACAAATATGGGGTTGGCATCATATGCCACGATACGCCCCAAGATGTGTAAAAACGGTCCTTTATTTTAAGACCGTATGTTCCATAGTAAATACGACCATGGAACATTATGTGGCTCCCCCTTCCTCTCTCTCTCTCTCTCTCTCTCTCTCTCTCTCTCTCTCTCTCTCTCTCTCTCTCTCTCTCTCTCTCCCTCTCTCTCTCTCTCTCTCTCTCTCTCTCTCTCTCAGGGGCGTCACTAGGGGGGTGCGGGGGGTGCGGGCCGCACCGGGTGACACCATCAAGGGGTGACACCAAAATAAAAAAATTGCAAATTTGACAAAGCAGACATAGCAAAATAACAAAAATTTAACTTTGTCCGAGTTTGTCGAAGTTCTTTATTTATGTTTTACCTGAAGTATTGAAGTTATATTGTTCAATTTGTTTTCTTTCTTATGTCCTTATTAACTTTTTGACTTATTTTACAAACATTACTATATGCGATTATATATGGTACAGGAACACTCGGAAGAAGACCATGGTGAAAGTCTAGAGGGGTGACACCAAGAGTTTACCGCACTGGGTGACCCCAACCCCAGTGACGCCACTGCACTCTCTCTCTCTCTCTCATTTTTTTTTTATCTCGCTCTCTCCCTCCCCTTGATGTTAGTTGCATATCCTTTACAGGAAGTCGCAGTTAACACCAGCATTTGTTTGCTGTTGTTATCTCGTGGCAAGTTTATGTTCGGTAGTTTGCCATTGCTTTCTGAACTACCGGCACCCATACCATTTCGTAAAAAACCAACGCAAGACGGTCTGCTGCCAAACCGCCAGCAGCTGTGTTTCGAACGAGGTATGCTGGATTACGAACTTCGTTCGTAATACATTCGCCACGGAGCTGTGATGCACTAAGCACATGTTTGTGCCATGTTTATGCCATTTTATGCTATGCTCAGTCCTGATCTCTAAACCCAGGAAAGTTAAAGCTGGGAGAGCGCGTAAGACCTTCCGGTATGAGTGGACCGATTGCCTTCTTGGACGCCTCAGGCATGCAACAGGACTGTTAAAACTCCCTTTTTGCAGCCCCCATGGTGGACCCCAGAAGTAGACCATGCTTGGAAAGCAAAGAGAGCTGCAGTAAAGCAGCTAAAGAAAGTGCGACAGACACTTCGAAGCTCACGAGAGGAAGTGGACACAGCGGGAAATGTCAAGAAAGATAAGGTGGAGGTTTTCAAGCGCTGTGCTGCAGAGGCCAAAAAGGCAAAGTGGGAATGTTTCATGAAGGAGATTAGAGGGGATAAAACACTGCAAAAATTCTGGAAAATGCACAGGCAAATGCAGAGAAAAGATCGGCTGATGACAGTGGGAACAATCTATAGAGATGATGGTGTGCGCGTGACAACAGACAAATAGAAAGGGGAGGCGTTTCTCCAGAGATTTTTAGAGCAGACCAATCATAATGATGCGGACACCAGGGAGGCAGTTAGAGAGGAGCTATCTGGCACCAC
>JACEFZ010006371.1:0-62500 GCA_014155875.1 Cepaea nemoralis | reverse complement strand
TAATTACGTCATTTTTATCAGACAGACAACAAATAGTGTCCTTCAATAACTGTCTATCAAGACCCACACAACTTAATTTTGGGGTGCCTCAGGGCTCAATACTAGGTCCGCTGCTTTTTGCAGTGTATATTAACGATCTTCCTTTATACCTCAATACTTCGTGTGATCTATTTGCGGATGACTGCACTATTTACACAAGTCAAGAGAGCCTTTGTGACTTAGAGAGCTCTTTACAAAACGATCTTGACAACCTTAGTAGATGGAGCAATGAAAATCGCATGTTAATTAACATCGACAAAACTAAATCCATGCTAATAACGACCAGACAAAAACTACAGACGCTAGCCATAACTGGGACACCGCTCGAGCTCCACGTGGACACGTTACCTATAATTAATGTAAATGAACATAAAACATTAGGTCTTTTAATTGACAGACATTTAAACTGGAGCCCTCATGTTCACGCCCTTACCAAGAGAATAGCACAAAAAGTTTACCAACTTGCTAAAATTCAACACTTTTTGGATGAAAGCACACGTAAAATATTCTATGCATCCTATATCCAATCACCTCTCGATTATTGTTCCACAGTCTGGGATGGCTGCCCTAAATCTAATATGAAACGATTGTGTTCGCTTCAAAACCGCGCTATACGTCTAGTTTCTAGCATAAAGCACGTTGAAAGTAATAAATTATACAGCCATCTAAGACTTCTACCACTTCAAAAGCGCTTCCTTTTTAACAAAGCCAAATTAGTGAATAAAATTATATCTGAAAATACGCCAGAGTATCTTCTACCGTTAATTCAATCTAATGCAATGAACAGTAAGCGCTTAAATTTATTACAGCTTCCTAAGCCTAGATTGGACTTATACAAAACTTGTTTCGCATATTCTGGTGCTCACTTGTGGAATAGCCTTCAACCAGAACTGAAAACACCAATGAGTCCCTACACATTCAACCGAAAACTCTTTCAATACTTACTTCATACCGACTATATGCCTCCATAAGTCACCTACTAGTATCATTTTTCCACTATCATTCTTCACTGTATGTGTGTGAACGAGACAGTGGGTGAGAGAGTGAGTGAGAAAGAGTGTGAGTGGAAGAATTAGTATGAGTGAGAGTGAGAGAGTATGCATGCGCATGTGCCTGAGTGAGTGTAAAAGTGAGTGAGTGTGTGGACATATGTGTGAGAGATTTAGTTAGAGAATGAGTGAATCTGAGAGAGTGGGTGTGTTGTGTGTCTGCCTGTCTGTGTGATAGAGTGTGAAAGTTAGTGAGTGAGTGTGAGTTAGAGAGTCATCGAGTAAATGAGTGAGTAAGGGAGCGTGAGTGAGTGAGAGAGAATTTGTAGGTATGCGTGTATGTGCGCGAATGAGTGAGTGTGAGAGCGAGTGAGTGTGTAAAAGAGAGAGCGTGGTTGAATGAGAGAGTGCATGAGAAAGTGTGATGTATGTGTGTGCATGTCTGGATGTGTGTATGGGTGTATATGTGTGTACATGTGTGCATCTGTGTGTGACTCTGTGTGTATGTCTGTACGTGTGTTAAGGTGTGCGTTCATGTGTTTATATGCGTTTATATGCATGTGCGTGTGTGTATGTGTGTATGGACGAGTGTGTGTGTGTGTGCTCGTGTATGTATTGTATATCTTTGTATGTGTATGTGTAAGTGTGCATGCATGCAGTGTATGCGAGGGAGTGTATATTCGGGTGTTATGTGAGTACGTGTGAGTAAGTATATGGATGTGTGCAGGTGTGTATTGCGTGGGTATGATGTGTGTGTGTGTGTGTATGTACATGTGAGTGAGAGACAAGAGAGAGAGAGAGAGAGAGAGAGAGAGAGAGAGAGAGAGAGAGAGAGAGAGAGTTGAGGGCATGCATGTCATCTAACATGCTGATCCATATGTTTTGTGTATTCTCATTTTTTTTCATATTATCATTTTGATGCACTTGATTTTAACATGCATAAAATGAATTCATGTAAATTACTGTAAAGAAAGTGAGAGAGTTAGTGAGTGTAAGTGAGAGAGAGAGAGAGTGAATGAGTGTGAGAGTGTGAGTATGTAAAGAGAGAGAGAGAGAGACAGAGAGAGAGAGAAGAGAGAGAGAGAGAGAGAGAGAGAGAGAGAGAGAGAGAGAGAGAGAGAGAGTTGAGCCCACGCATGTCATGTAACATGCTATTCCATATTTTTCATGTATTGTCATCTTTCATATTACGAGGTATCGTTTAATGCCACCTGATTGTCCTGTAACATGCCATTCCATATTTTTTTCTTTTAATTCTCATCTTATCATTTTGTATGCCACTTGATTTTATCATGTATAATATAACATTACTGTGATGTGAGTGAGAGAGAGAGAGAGAGAGAGAGAGAGAGAGAGAGAGAGAGAGAGAGAGAGAGAGAGAGCGTACAAGAGAGAGAGAGAGAGAGAGAGAGAGAGAGAGAGAGAGAGAGAGAGAGAGAGTGAGAGGGAGAGAAAAAAAAGAGAGATTTGAATTGCATCACTAATTTTTACGCTACATAATGTATATGTACAATTTTTTCTCCACTTCTTGCAATTGCGAGAATTCTCACGACAATCGTCAGTGTCTAAATTGTGTGTAAAGTGTAGGAGTTTGTTCTTATTAGTTTCAGTAATCATGTGAGGCATCATGTATTTGTCTATATGTGAGGATGTATGTATGGGTGTGTATGTGAGGGATATGTGTGTGTGTGTGGGGGGGGGGGGAATGTGTGTGTGCCTATGTAAGAGAGAGAGAGAGCGAGAGAGAGAGAGAGAGAGAGAGAGAGAGAGAGAGAGAGAGAGAGAGAATTCAGTGCTCGCATGTCCTGTAACATGCCATTCCATATTCTTTGTGTATTTTCATCTTTCACATTATCATTTTGTATGTATGACACTTGATTTTATCATGTATAATATAACATTACTGTAATGTGAGTGAGAGCGCTAGTGAGTGAGAGAGAAGAGAGAGAGAGAGAGAGAGAGAGAGAGAGAGAGAGAGAGAGAGAGAGAGAGAGAGAGAGAGAGGAGAGAGAGTTGAATTGCATCACTAATTTTTAAGTTACAAAATGTATATGTACAATTTTTCTCCATTTTCTTTACAATTTTGCGACAATGCTCACGACAATCGTCACTGTATGTGTGTGTAAAGTGTGGGAGTTTGATCATAATAGTAGGTTGGGGGATCGGGGGATGTGTGTGTGGGTGGATTCGTGATGTGTGTGGGTGGGCGGGGTGGGTTTGTGTGGGTGGGTGGGGGATTTGTGTGTAGGTGCGTGCGAGATGTATGGGTGTATGGGGAGATGTGTTTGTGAGTGGGGATGTGTGTTTGTCTAGGTGGTTGTGGGTGAGTGGGTGGAGGAGGATATGTTGGTGGATGATTGATGGTGGGTTATGGGATGGGTGGGGGTATATGTGTGGGTGGGGAGATGTGGGTGTGGGGATATGTGGTGGGTGGGAGATGTGTGCAGGTGGGGGTGGTTGTGGGTTTGGGGATGTGTATGTGGGTGTGGGATGTTTGGGTGGATGGGTGGGGAGTGTGTGTGGGTGAGAGATGTGTGGGTGAATGTGTGTGGGGGATGTGTGTGGGTTGGGGGAGGGGTGCGTGATGAGTGTGGGTGATGGATTTGGAGATGTGTGTGTGGGTGGGGGATATGTCTGGCTGGGTGGGGGTGTGTGTGGCTGGATGGAGGATGTATGTGTGGGTAGTGAGGGTGACTGTAGTTGGGGGATGTGTGGATGGGTAGGAGATGTGTGGATAGATGTGTGTGTGGGTGAGGGATGTGTCTTTGGGATGTGTGTGGGTGTGGTATTGTGTGGGAGGGGAGCTGGGTGTGGATAAATGATGTTTGTGTGGGTGGGTGAAGGTGTGGTTGGGTTTGTGGGTGGGTGAATGATGTGTGTGAGGGTGGGGGATGTTTGCTTAGATGGGTGGTTGGGATGTGTGAGTGTGGGTGGGTAGATAGGAGATGTATGTGTTGATGAGTGGGTAAGGGACGTGTGGGTGTTAGTGGTTGAGGGATAAGTACGTGTGTCTAGGGATGTGTGAGGGGATGAATGTATGGGTTGTGTATGCGTGGATGGGAGGTGTGTGTTTGTGAATGAGGAATGTGTTGGTGGGTGGGGATGTGTGTGAGGGATGTTTGTATGGGTGGGGAGATTGTGCGTGGGTGGGGATGTGTGTGTATATGGGTAAGGGTGTGTGGTTAAGGGATGTGTGGCTGGGGGAATGGGTGGATGGAGGATGTGTGGTTGGGTGGAGGATGTGTGGTTGGGTAGAGGATGTGTGGGTGGGTGATTGTATATGAGTAAGGGTGTGTGGTTAAGGGATGTTTGGTTGGGGGATAGGTGGGTAGAGGATGTGTGGGTGGGTAGAGGATATGTGGGTGGGTGAGTGTGTGCAGGTTAGGAGATGGTGGGGGATGTTTGTAGGTGTGGGCTCGGGATAAGTGAGTGGGCTGGGGGAGATGGAAGATTATGTGGGTGAGTGCGGAATTTGTGTGTGGGTAGGTGCGGAATATGTGAGTTGACGGGGAGATGTGTGTGTGGCTGAGGAATGTGTGTTTGGTTGTGTGGTTGGAGGTGTGTGGGTGGAGGAGGATATTGGGTGAGTGATTGTTGGTGGGAAATGGGACGGGTAAAGGATATGTGAGTGGGTGGGGAGATGTGTGTAGGTGGGGGATGTGTGGGTTATTGAATGTATGTGTGCTTGGGGTGTGGGTGGATGGGATGTGTGGTGGATGAGAGGTGTGTGTGGGTGGGGAGATGTGTAGGGATGTGGTGGATGGGTGGGGGAATGTATTGTATGTGTGTGTGGTTGGGTGGGGGAGTTGGAGTGAATGGGGGATGTGTGGGTGGGTGGTGGATGTGTCTTATAACATAGTAATATGCATTGTTTATGTTTACAAAATTCATGTGACAATGTTTTTTTCCTATGCACTGTTCATGAAAGAAAGATGAGTGATTGGAAGGGCCGAATGTAAGACGGGCCTGCGTGCCCAATTTGTTACCCTTTGAAAATAAAGTCTGTTCGTTCGTTCGTTCGTTCGTTCTCTCTCTCTCTCTCTCTCTCTCCTCTCTCTCTCTCTCTCTCTCTCTCTCTCTCTCTCTCTCTCTCTCCTTCTCCCTCTCTCTCTCTCCCTCTCTCTCTCCTCTCTCTCTCCTCTCTCTCTCCCTCTCTCTCGCTCTCTCTCTTGCTCTCTCTCCCTCTCCCTCTCTCTCTCCCTCTCCCTCTCTCCCCCTCTCTCTCTCTCCCTCTCTCTCTCTCTCCCTCTCTCTCTCCCTCTCTCTCTTTTCTCTCTCTCCCTCTCTCTCTTTTCTCTCTTCTCTCTCTCTCTGTCTCTCTTCTCTCTCTCTCTCTCTCTCTCTTCTCTCTCTCTCTCTCTCTCTCTCTCTCTCTCTCTCTCTCTCTCTCTCTCTCTCTCTCTCTCTCTCTCTCTCTCTGAGATGTAAGCCTTTTCCTGTGCTCAGACGGCATGAACAACAACGCAGCACATTTAAAAGTTGGATCTCAAAGGACTTCCAACTTCCAACCAACCAGGTTTACAGCTCAAGGGAGTTCACTCGAAATTACTTCCTTTCTAGTGAGCAGAGGAGAAGAGGTTGTCAACTCGACAAGGAGACACGATCGCTGTCAAACAAAACGACACCAAATGTATGCATCCCGTACTCGTAAAAGCAGAAGCAATTATATATTAAAAGTTAAAACGCGCGTGTAGCTTAGTTTGGGAAGTAGTCAATCAGTAGTTCGTTCCTTTTTTTAACTAAACAATGTAAACTGTTCCTTTAAACTGCTGAGAAGTGAAATACTGAAGTGCTGTGACTGTGGGTCTGGATTCATTCTATTAATAGCAATTTTGGTCAATATTTAAAAATTGGGTTTTTACTTATGAAATCATACCAGTTACATAGAGCCTGACGAGACGAATCCAACGGTATCTCAACGAAGACTGTACGTTGATTTTAAGCGGAGTTATGAATTATATGGTGACGTAACTTAATACCAGGAAGTCCAATGAAGAATTAACTGATAAGTCAGGATTTATCGCGGCCCTAAAATTGGAAACTTGAGAAATTCTGCCTTCCATTACTGTGGCTTGTTTATTTGTAAACGGACAACGTTGTGCCATATATCATTGCGTCCGGGGCGGCGAGGCCTAACTTGACGTATTATTTTTTTTTTTTATAGGATGTGCCCTGACCTAATTAACAATTTAAAATGGCCGCCAACTGTTTATTATTTGCCTTCTATTAACGTGGCTTGTTTATTTTTAAACGGACAACATTGTGCCATATATCATTGCAGTCCGGGGCGGCGAGGCCTAACTTGACGTATTATTTATTTTTTTTTATAGGATGTGCCCTGACCTAATTAACAATTTAAAATGGCCGCCAACTGTTTATTATTTGCCTTCTATTAACGTGGCTTGTTTATTTTTAAACGGACAACATTGTGCCATATATCATTGCGTCCGGGGCGGCGAGGCCTAACTTGACGTATTATTTATTTTTTTTTATAGGATGTGCCTTGACCTAATTAACAATTTAAAATGGCCGCCAACTGTTTATTATTTGCCTTCTATTAACGTGGCTTGTTTATTTTTAAACGGACAACATTGTGCCATATATCATTGCGTCCGGGGCGGCGAGGCCTAACTTGACGTATTATTTTTTTTTTTTATAGGATGTGCCCTGACCTAATTAACAATTTAAAATGGCCGCCAACTGTTTATTATTTGCCTTCTATTAACGTGGCTTGTTTATTTTTAAACGGACAACATTGTGCCATATATCATTGCGTCCGGGGCGGCGAGGCCTAACTTGACGTATTATTTATTTTTTTTTATAGGATGTGCCTTGACCTAATTAACAATTTAAAATGGCCGCCAACTGTTTATTATTTGCCTTCTATTAACGTGGCTTGTTTATTTTTAAACGGACAACATTGTGCCATATATCATTGCGTCCGGGGCGGCGAGGCCTAACTTGACGTATTATTTATTTTTTTTTATAGGATGTGCCTTGACCTAATTAACAATTTAAAATGGCCGCCAACTGTTTATTATTTGCCTTCTATTAACGTGGCTTGTTTATTTTTAAACGGACAACATTGTGCCATATATCATTGCGTCCGGGGCGGCGAGGCCTAACTTGACGTATTATTTATTTTTTTTTAGGATGTGCCCTGACCTAATTAACAGTGTAGTCACTGGAGGGTCTTCTCCGTGATTATTTATTGTATTTTGTGTAGGCATTTGTTTTTTGTTATTCTTTTATTTAAGCTTCATTACTCTGTGTAATTTTATATTTTTTATATTTTCAGATTTCTGCAGTATGTACCTGACGAGATGCAGCGAAATATGCCAGGCAATAAATCGTGCAATCTATTGTTTGTGTCTTCGTTATTCAAATATATAGAAAATCACCACAGGAAGGTGTCCATCTGAATTGTTTTATCAAATTGACACAGGCTGTGGCAAAGGTGTGACAGGCAGAATCTTGAATGTCACAGGAAATGGTTCAAGAAAGAGTGTTTACAAAATACCAGCCAGGGTACACAACCTGTATTTTGGTAATAAGTTAGGTAATATGGATGTAAATTCTCGTGTGGTCTTGAAGATGTATTTTTTATTACCATTTGATTTTGAGATTTGACTTGTTGAGTTTTCTTAATAGATAAATAATTTATTGTTAGTCCATAAAAGTGACTAACAATGGATAGGATATATGTAAAAATGATTTCTTTTGTTTCATCATGTATGTCATATTATTTTGAATAATGTCTTTCTTTAAATTGGTTGATTACCTTTATTTGATATGAGGGGAAAGAAAATTTGTCTTCAAAACGTTGGGGGGTATGATATCCTGTTTTGACTTCGTTTTGGTTGGCTCATGAATTATGATTTTAGTTGAATTGTCTTGTGTATTGAATAGTATTTACCCTTGTTTACAAATAAGTTGAAAATTGTTAAAAAAATTTTGTTCACAGTTATTGTTTTGTTTAGAATAAAGAGTAATAAGACGGGGCTTTATTTAAAACCCTTCGTTCAGAAAATAGTTAACAAGTGACTGAGGACTAGAAGAGAGACACATTCTCCTTATGAGTAATAAGTTGTAGTAAACATGAGTACCAAAAACTTTGGCCTTGTGCTGGTAAAAAGGCTCCTGCGCCAATCAGCGTTAATGTTTTAGGATAGGGAGGTTAATTACATAGTGGCTATGTTACATAGTGCAATGAGGATGATCTGTCGACTAACTAACTGTAGCTATTTTGGTCAATATTTAAAAATTGGGTTTAAAAATTGTGGTGATATTGACAGATGCAAAATCCGTAATAGAGGCGCTTCTGTCTGGGAAATTGCCAGTTCTGAGGACACTACTTTCTGAACTTAGCAGTCATCGTAAGATCACCATACAGTGGATACCATCCCACTGTGGAGTACCCGGGAACGACAGAGCTGATCGATTGGCTAAGGAAGGAGCACAAGAAGAACAACCAGATGTGCCTATTACATACCACCAAAAGAAAAGAATGATCAAATCAGTCAGAAGGCCACCAAACCTTACTCAAGACGACTACCACGTTATGGACAGACCAGAACAGGTCATTCTTCTGCGCCTCAGAACAGGACACAATAGGTTACGCAACCACATGTATGCAAAATTCAAGATTGGTGACTCAGTCATGTGCACATGTGGTTTGGCGTCGCAGACAGCAGAGCACATACTCCAGGATTGCCCAAACTACAACATATCCAGGCGAACCTTCTGGCCTAGAGAGACAACAGTGGAAGATAAACTCTATGGACCGCTGAATGAACTAAAAAAGACTGTTAGATTCATACAAGAGACAACATTGCAGTTATAAACATAATTTAGGCGAACGAAAGAAGAAGAAGAAGAAGAAGAAGAAGAAAGAGTGTCACAAGTGATGGCCATTCTTTGGTTAATTGCTTTTTATGTTTCACTAATTATTTTAATATATTAAATTATTAGTAAGAGTACTTTCCTGTATTAGCATGCCTGGTTCGTTGGCATGAACGAGACTCATCACTTCTCTCAGGTGTATAACGCAGGTGTATAATATAATTTAGTATTAGGATCCAGAACACCAAAGACTGAGATTTGTGGAAAGCCATGAACGCCTACGCCAGCCGGCACTTGATGATGATTATTATTAGTATTTGCATATACAGAAAATATTTTAAAATGGGGTTTCTACTTATGATTTGGTAACAGGAAAGTAAAGGTAATATTCCTCTTTCGATAGAGTGTCGAGAGGAATGAGAGGATCAACTTCATTGCACCAGGTTTGCTCAGTTTCTTTCCACACAGCGGCCTGGCGAAAGCATCGTACAAAGCACAAGAGTCTCAGAGTCTCTGACAAAGATGCACTTGACTTATAAGACTTTTTCTTATGATGTGCTGTGACCTAATTGCTAGTTAAAAATAGCTGCATATTTATTATATTAATTAAATGTCATGTGAAATGTTCGTCATTAGTGAAAGAACAATTCATGAAAATGTATCATATTGTCTTAATGTACTAACTGCATTGCGACAGCTTTCTTTTGTTGACTAAATATTATAAACATTAATGTAAGTAACTAAGTTTGTGACTGCTGCACAAATTAAGCAGCAGTTAATTAATTATTAAGATATTAAATAATAAAAAAATTAAAATATTAAATATTAAAATAATTAACTGTTCACTAAAAATTGATTTCTACCTTCTGCTCTACAATTACAGCACACTGTTCTGTATCTAATAATTAATTAATAGTCAGCAATTAAAAATTAAATACTAACTTATTTAAAACATATAACTTATTTTACAGCACTGTATTTAAAATTAAATAATTAAGTGCTGCAAGAAAAAAAGTACTCCTTACTTAACACCTTACAAGTTTACAGACGGGTCTGAAAACTGGCTTTGAAAATTATTTTCAGACATGTAAAATGCTGAAATATTAATTATTATGCAAGTACACAGATACATTACTGCTACACATGACATTTGTATTCTGTTTAATGTTAGTACTTAAATTTTTTTTTTTTTTTCGCTTTTCCATCCTGTTTCAGGATATTGCGGTCAACATCAGCATCTTTCAGCTGTATGTTGATTCCTAGGCTAGATTACGCTCATCAGCACGCCACGACTTTCTGAGCGACCGGCTCCATACTCTCATGTCACTTTTGCGATTCGAACCACTGCTAATTCTTGTCGCGTCACGTGACGAGAGTATTCGGGGTTAGCGGAGAAAGCTGCTAACCCCTCAGCCATGGAGCCGGCCGTACTTAAATTACCAGTTCTAATTGTAAATAAATACAGGTCCGCTATATAGTTTATTGTATCGGCGCCGCAATCGGAGTATGACGGCCGGCCGTGGCCATGTCACTAAATATTTTGTCCTGAACGTCTGCAAACACCTGGAATGCTGAAAATCTTCATATTTATGTAAAATTGAACGGGGAATTCAAATATGGAAGAAAATATGCTGGGAATGTTCAATTACATGAGTTATAAAACAAATTACCTTACTAATCGTGAAAAGAACCAAATATAATCCAAATAAATCGTTTTTTTTTATATAATAACTTGGCGGTTAGCTAGCAAAACCACTTCTAAATATATGAGAATAACTTCCCCTTTGATCGTACCACACTGCTTTCGTTTTTTTTGTTCTTTTAGCAGTCCATGTCAAACCGGAAGTGATCGTTCGAGGACGCAGGAAAAAGTTCGCAAAATTACACAAAAAAAAGTGAAGAGCTAAAAAAAAGGGCGATAATTCTGAAATTGCTACTATTAATATTATTTATTATATATGAATATGATCAATATCATATATGAATATGCTTGCTTGCTTGTGTTCGCTGGCTGTGAAGTCCTGTATGTCGGATGAAGACATCCTGTTGTCCAACATCAGTGTGATGTCATACAGGGCCTGAGGTTTGCGTTCCGACTTCTGAAGAATCAGCGATCCTACTACGTTAGCCAGGACCCCGAAGGGACCTGTTGCCCAGGACGCACGATTAGGATGTGTTAGTAGATCTTGGCCAGTATAGAACCTGGCCTTGGTGCCTTGGAAACACCTCTTCATCCCATATCATCATATGATATAAAGTCTTAAAAGTCGAGAGGATTGACTTCATTCCACTGGATTTAATCCCAAATGGCTCGGTCTCTTTCTGCAGGGTGGCCTGCAGACAGCGTTGCACAAAGCACAAACTCTGTAGCTCCAGCAATGACCCCAGGAGTCTGAGAAAAATGCACTCGTGAACCAAAAGACGTAGTCCAGAATTGAACCCACAACCTTCAGAGCGTGAGGCAGACGGTTTGGCGGAAACTCATATGATATAAATTAACTATATTGATATTATATTATTATAATTATATTCCGAATCCACACATTACCAATTACTAATACTACAGCACTACACAACCCTGTCACCTGTGCTGTGTGCTCTGGTAGGTAGTTTGGTAAAATCTCTTCTGTAACAAAATTATGGAAATTATTTTGGAAAGAGCTGACAACTGGGTGGCGGGTATTCCCTATGAAAGGGTTAGTGAGGCAGCTCCTTCCCTCCTCTAGCCTATTGGACACACTTGGGCAGTAGCCTGACCAGTGCAACATGGAGTATACAGACCCTGACCAGGGCAAGATGGAGTATACAGTAGCCTGACCAGTGCAAGATGGAGTATACAGTAGCCTGACCAGTGCAAGAGAGTATACAGTAGCCTGACCAGGGCAAGATGGAGTATACAGTAGCCTGACCAGGGCAAGATGGAGTATACAGTAGCCTGACCATGGCAAGATGGAGTATACAGACCCTGACCAGGGCGAGATGGAATATACAGTAGCCTGGCCAGGGCAAGATGGAGCACACAGTAGCCTGACCGGAGCAAGATGGAATATACAGTAGCCTGACCAGGGTGAGATAGAATATACAGACCCTTACCAGGGCAAGATGGAGTATACAGTAGCCTAACTAGGGCAAGATGGAGTATACAGACCCTGACCAGGGCAAGATGGAGTATACAGTAGCCTGACCAGGGCAAGATGGAGTATACAGTAGCCTGACCAGGGCAAGATGGAGTATACAGTAGCCTGACTATAGCAAAATGGAGTATACAGACCCTGACCAGGGCAAGATGGAATATACAGTAGCCTGACCAGGGCAAGATGGAGTATACAGTAGCCTGACCAGGGTGAGATAGAGTATACAGTAGCCTGACCAGGGCAAGATGGAGTATACAGTAACCTGACCGGGGCAAGATGGAGTATACAGTAGCCTGACCAGGGCGAGATGGAGTATACAGTAGCCTGACCAAGGTGAGATGGAGTATACAGTAGCCTGACCAGGGCAAGATGGAGTATACAGTAACCTGACCAGCGCAAGATGGAGTATACAGTAACCTGACCAGGGCAAGATGGAGTATACAGACCCTGACCCGGGCAAGATGGAGTATACAGTAGCCTGACCAGGGCAAGATGGAGTATATAGACCCTGACCAGGGTAAAATGGAGTATACAGACCCTTACCAGGGTAAGATGGAGTATACAGACCCTGACCAGGGTAAAATGGAGTATACAGACCCTGACCAGGGCAAGATGGAGTATACAGACCTTTACCAGGATAAAGTGGAGTATACAGTAGCCTGACCAGGGCGAGATGGAGCACACAGTAACCTGACCAGGGCAAGATGGAGTATACAGACCCTGACCAGGGCAAGATGGAGTATACAGACCCTGACCAGAGCAAGATGGAGCACACAGTAGCCTGACCAGGGCGAGATGGAGCACACCATAGCCTGACCAGGGTGAAATGAAACCTTGTTAGCAGGCGGTGGATTAACTGATTCATTACCGAAGAATAATATATATATTGCCACATGTGGCCTCCCATTGTGACAGAATTATGATATATCGCCATACTAAGGTCTTTGTATTATGTGTTTTGTTTTGTGGCATCTTGCGCAGTTTTAGTGGAAATTTACATTATACTTGTTGATTTTATTGTGTACCATGTTTGGTCCCAACCTACTGTTTTTTTTGGGTGGCACTGAATCAGTTATACTGGAGAGCAGTTGACAGATAGTATTTGATTGTGGGGTCAGTTCCCAATTGTAGGCAGAGAATCTCTTTATAGAAACAATGGTTATAGCCACCAACCAGAATGGTCACTGTCAACAAGAGAAGCAATGGCAGACTACCTTCTTTATAGGTGCCTAGTAAAACTTGTCTGAGACTCCTGACAGACATTTTAACCAGTGTCACAAGACATGGACAATAAGAAGAAGAACTGACAACATGAAATCTAACAGTGCCCCATTTCAGTTGTAAGTGGAGATATTATATTTTAGTAACATTAATTGTATTTCAAAAACCTTCATGTGTGATCAAGAGTGAAATAAATAAGTGCCGGCTTGCGAACTTATGTCATAGACCAGTGGTTCTCAACCAGTGGGGAATTCCCCCCTAGGGGGAAATCTTAGGGCTTCCAGGGGGCAATGAAGATTATTTCAAGATCGCGCTAATACAAGAACCGATTACTTGATATTGTTTTTCCCTTCATACTTTACGGTTCTGTACTCCTCACCCTTCTGATATTCATCTTATAACATAAGTAGACCCACAAATCACGGTTTATGTAGACGTCTAAACTCGTTCTAGTATGTGTTATTAAAGTTGGCTTCCATTTTTACATATACTATGTAGGGGCAGGGTGGGGTGAGGGGGGGAATTTATAGGGAGGAAATACGAAAGGAGACAAATGGCATTCTCAACATATGGTGAAGGGGGGCATGGGCCAAAAAAGGTTGAGAACCACTGTCATAGACGATACCTACTTCATTGTATGCTTATCTGGAATTGCACATTTAGGTATGCAAGATTTACCACTATGTGAACTCTTGACAGTTTGAAACACTACCATAATGACTTGTATTTTATAAATTTTTTAATTATGTATCTCTTTATGATAAAAAATATAGAAGTATATGATAAGGCCTCAAATTCTTGAAGAGAAATTCATATTTACATTGTGTGATTAGTTTATGTGCGTCCTTGTTTCTGGTTATCATCAAAACAATGTATATCCACAGTGGTGCTTAAAACAAACATGGCAGTTGCTACAGCCTTTGATTACCACATATGCAGACTGTTCAAGAGATGTATTAATCCACTACCAGCTCTACACTGCAGTGTTTTGCTACATGCCACTATGCCATATAGCACTGGAAAAGGTGCAACGACACTAACAACCAGCAGATCTTCCAGACTGTTATTGTACCCTAAACATCTCAATGTGTGTTCACATAAATATACAAAGTTGCATAAGTGGTGCAACATGAAACTACAACATTCATATGTACAAAGTGGTTTTTATCCCACATGCTTACAGAGACTGGACTGTCTCCATACACTTGACCGGTCTCATTTGAACTCAGTTGTTAAAATTTCATCATTATTAAATGACACTGTTGTCAGAGGGTATCATGGATCTTCCAAATTCACCATTAAAAACCCTCTATACTCATCCTACCTGGACAGTCTGGTAGAGGAGTACAACTTGTTGAGTGAACACCAGAACACCAGTCATAACACAGAAGTGGCAAAGCATCAGGGACTTAGGCTTAAATTTCTGAGGCCAGTCATTGAGATTATCAAGAGAATACAGGAGAAGAATTTAGAAGTACAGGAGCTGGTTGCAGCTATAGATGGTAAGTATTGATTTTAAATTGATTGTATGTGTTATAATATGCGTTTTTCTTTTTCAAACCTTCTTTACTAGCTAGCATAATCTTAATAAATAGACGTGAGGTCTAATCACCAGTAAGGCAGAGGATTTTTATCTTTCAGAGATGACATGCAAATCTTAGTCGAACACTGCATGCATGGCTTCTAACATCCAGCTGACAAAATCAGCAGTCATACATTGATGATGATTGTTGTTAAAAGAACATGGATAAAAGCAAAGTAATATCCTCATTACATGGCAACTCTTCAATGACAACATGACACCAAATGTAATAAATGAATTAGCCAAAGATTGTTTGAATTTATTATTTGACGTATTACTCGATAGAAAGAGCACCATGGACATATACACAGGAGTTCAAACAGATAGCATGAAATAGGGTGCCCGTGTGTTGCCGGACCCATAAGGAAGCAAAGAAGAATAATAGCACTATACCATTCCATAAAGGGCAACTAAGGAGGGTTGGCATGAGGTTGGCTACCTCAACCTGTAGAAAACCTTTAGTTATATTTTCTGTCACTATATTGCTAGCAATAGCTGTGCCAAATGTGGCAAACCAAGATACCAAGGTAATTTCATACTTGTACGGTCACACAGAATCTTCCCGGGAGAGACAGGGTAAAAGATAACTATAGTTAGAAACAGGGAGGGAGTGACAACTGAGAGGGTGGGAAAGCAAAAGAGGGGGGATATGCCACTAATTAAATGAAACTGTGCTGAGTGTTGAGGCCCTGTGGTACCAGGCAACCCTTTAAGAAGATGTACAGTGAACTTGCAAGAAAAGTAGTGACTGAATTTATTTATTGTAGCATCACTGATGAATATTTTTGTAATAAAATTATGGCATGACATGATGTAATGTAGATGCCACCATGTCATTCTGTACATATATACAAACATGCATGCAAGTATATTACAAACACATATTACATACATATACACTCATATACATAATACCTACCTACGCATGCATGCATGTATACATACATAAATGTGCACACACACATGGATCATTTGCACATGTGCACACAGAGGCACCATTTATGAATACTTTCTTAAAGGAGATAGAGCAGTTGTGGGTGTATTCAGGTGGCAGCTGTAGTAACACTGGAAGAATTCTGAAGCTAAATTATCTTCCTCGTTCTGGTCTTCACATGCTCATATGTTCTTAATTAATTGTCAGTATTACTTTCTAGGCCGGCTTCCTGGCCTAGAGGTTAGCGACTTTTCTCCATAATCTCGTATACTCTCGTAAGTAACGTGACAACGGTGAGAATCAGCAGTGGTTCGAATCGCGTCGGTAACTTACGGGGTATGTGAGCCGGCCGCTCAAAAAACAACGCAAACTACTTAGCGTAATCTTGCCGAGAAATCACCAATCAGCTGAAAGATGCTGATGTTGACAGCGATGTCCTGTAAAGGATATGCAAAAAAAAATTTAAATTACTTTCTAGGTAATTATAGATACAGTGGTTGTAGAAAGTTAAAAAATGGGCATTAGTATGAATAATAGAAAGTCAGAAGTCATGGTGATATCAGAGAAACAGATTGTGCCTAAATGTACAAATTACAGGTTGTTATTTTGGGGCAAGTATAGAAATTCAGATACCTAGGCACATGGATAACATCAGATGGAAGATGCATCACTAAGATAAAGAACAGAATGGGACAAGCAAAGACTGCATTCTGTCAAATGAAGAACGTTTTGTGTAATAAGTCACAGTCCTTGAAAGTTAGAAAAATAGTTCTTGCACGTTACATAGAAACCAGTTTTAATATACGGCTTTGAATCCTGAACAATTAGTAAACAGGTGAAAAATCCATGGAAGCCTTGGAGATGTGGTTTTATAGAAGAATGCTGAAAATTAATTGGAAAGCCAAAATGAGCAATCATGACATTTTAACCCTTTGAACCCTACGAGCTAGTATACCGGCTTCCACATGTTTCCTGTTTACATCTGACAGTTAATCGGCAACCAGCCGACCACTAAGCATCCAGCTTACATCTAGACATGGCTAACATGTCTAGATGTAAGCTGGATGCTTATTGGACTGATAAAAATGATCAGCTAACATGACTTCAATGCTGCAGACGTCTTCACCGGTGGCCTCGAAGACTGACAGTCAAATTCTGCATGTGGGCTATTTTCAATAGTTACATCATACATAAAGAATTAGTGCCAGCAGTTCCTGGAAAAAGGAAGACAACCTTCCATGTGTACATTGAAATACTTTGCAAACAACTTATCGGAAATTTCCATCATGATGCGCCAGTCACCCCTGGCCGAGTTGTGGGGAAACACATGGAAGGACGACTTTGTAATGCACAGGATGAACCGATCCATTTGCATAAATATGATTTTTTAAATCACTTAGAAACATTTCCTTTTATTTCTTGTTGTTGTTCACCAATGATTTTTTCCAGAAATAATATCTTTTTTCAGGTTGAAATTTTGAAATATTATTAGTATGCCAAAAAAGGGTAATTACCCGGGAACCCCAGGGTTCAAAGGAAGCTGAGTCGCAAAGATAATTTATCACAAACATCAATAAGAGGCAGTCATTGTTTTTTGGCCACGTTATGAGAAGACAAAAACCGGAACATGTCGTGACAACCGGAAAGATTTGCGGAAAGAGAGATAGACGAGATTCTTGACAGTCTTGTATCATGGCACGAAAGGGAGTCAACACACGAATCGATCCATGATGTCGGAGTTCATAATTTGTGGAGAGGCATGATCGCCCACACCAGCTGGCAAGGCACTGGATGATGATTACTTTCTAAATAGGCACACATTTGTATATGTTTCTTCATTCTCATGCCAAATTTTTCTGCTTCAGTCATATTATGTAGTACTGACTTGTTCAGCATACACTGTACAATGTGAGTACTTGGTTTCTTGTAAACTGTGATTACTTTCTAATGTTAGAATTGAAGTGTTTTCACTCATTGGTGCTTTCTTCCTTTCCTTTGTTAAAGGGGAAAATGACAAGGAGATGCAGAAGATGATAGAAACAGAGATTGAGAAATATCAAGAAATACGTGAAGAGCTAGAAGAAGAGGTAAGACTAAAGTTTGTGTTATAACATCCAAGAATGTATGTGTTTGCTTTCTTTTACTGAACTGAATTTAAGAGTTATAGAGAACTTGGTGGTTTAAGACAATGTGCCATTAGTACTGGGTTTTATGCAGGTGTTAAATGTTATGTTGGCAGCGGATGGTGTGAGTGAGACAGTGAATATTGGTCTATCTCAGAAAGCAGTTACCTACACATACAAAAGTAAGTTGCTAATGCTTTTCATAATGTTGACAGAATATACTAGGAAATTACTTTAATAGCCTTCTTTTCTTGCACATTTTATTTGCCTGCAGATCTAAATGTTACTGGGGTCCATAAAGAAAGCAAAGAATAATAACACTGTTGTAAGCAACAAGTAAGAAGGATTATAGGCCTCATGTTACTGCGGCTCATAAGGGTAGCAAGAATATAACAGTTACCCATCGTGCATGTTGTAAGAGGTGAGTAGGGAGGGTTAACATGGGACTGGCTGTCCCATCCCATTGAACACTTACCTGAACAAATTCATCAACCTTGAACGTGTCCAAAGAAAAGGAAAGACAAATATCTCAGCTAATAAATATGAAAGCTGGCTGTTCTCCTAGAATAAGTATAACACAATGCTGAGAAAGCAGTAAGGAGTCTGGATCACCAACATACCTCTTCATCTAGGAAAATATTCAGAATTGGTACCTGGATTGTTAGAACCATGTCTGAATTAGAAAAGGACAGCATAGGTGGTCGAAGAAATAAAATAGTTTAGGATTATCATGTTTAGGATTGTGTAGGACAAGATGGAATGGAGCAAGCTAACTTCTAAGCACAGCTGAAACATTGCTATCATCAGACTATACAGAGGAAAATGCCTCTCACAGCACAAGAGTGGCTTGAATGCTAACTAAAGAGGTATAGAAAGCACCGCTACAGTGGGAAACAGTGAGTTCTAGAATAATAACAGCAACAAACGGATCCTACATGACCAGATAGCCGCATTATGCAAAATCGAGCCAAGTATTGAAATGATTTGCCAATTAAGAGAGGTGTTAGGCAGGGATGTGTGATGTCTCCAGACCTTTTTTCCCTGTACAGTGAAAGTATTTTCAGAAATGTAGAGGATATAAATGGAATCAGCATTGGAGGACGAAACATCAATAACATTAGATATGCAGATGATACAGTATTAATTGCAGACAATGCGCAGGACCTGCAACAATTAGTAGATGCGGTTGTTGTACACAGTGAGCAACTGGGGTTAGAATTAAATTGTAAAAAGACTCAGGTTATGGTCGTCAGTAGGAAGGAAGAAGTGCCACAATGTAATATACAAGTAAATGGAAATATTCTTCAACAAGTGAATCGGTACAATTATCTTGGAACAGTTATAACATCTGATGGGAGATGCCTTGAAGAGATTAGAACAAGAATCGCCATGGCGAAAGTAGCCTTTAGCAAGATGAAAAACATTCTGACCAATAAAAAGATGTCAATTGAAACGAGAAAAAGAGTGTTGAGGGGATACATAGAGCCTGTTCTTTTGTATGGATGTGAAACTTGGACAATGAGCAGTCAAGCTGAAAAGCATCTGATGGCTGCAGAAATGTGGTTTCTGAGGAAAATGCAAAGAATACCATGGACAGACAGAAAAACCAATGACCAAGTACTACAGGAGACAAATGAACATCGTAGACTGATTAGAGAAATTAGACGTAGACAGTCAAAATTTTTTGGACATGTTATGAGAAGAAATGGGTTGGAGAACTTAGTGACAACTGGCAAGATCGAGGGGAACAGACCAAGAGGAAGACCGAGAGGAAAATACCTGGATGGCTTGGCCACTGGCATGGACGAGACAGGAACACTGAGCTGATCCACGACACTGGTGATCGAGTGAAATGGCGAGTCATGACCGCCCACGCTTTCCGGCATGGCACATGATTGATTGATTGATTGAAATGAACTTGCACTGTATATTGGATATGTGGACTATGACAAGTCTTTGACAGCATTGATGGGGAATCTGTATGGGAATTGATTTGACACTATATTATCATTCACTTAATAGATGCAACATTCACAGACATGAAAGAAAACTATGATACACATTTGAATTACAAACACGCTTATGACAGGGATGCTATTTTGTCACCTTTATTATTATTTCTGATCATAGATTAGATTGCGAAGAAGACAATAACTGCGACCAGAAATAAAATTAAGTGGACTCTGACAGAACAGCTTGATGATCTAGATTTCATCAAAAACATGCTCTTCCTGCCTCACAAAGGAAATAAGACACAAAACACTTGTAAATTAAACACACTTGATGGGAGGTCACAACAATTAGGTCTAAATTGGAGTAGTGGAAGACAGAGATCATGAGAATAAACCATGTGAATGGTAACATGATCTCCATTAGAGAAGCCTCACTTCAAGAGGTGACATCTTGTCAAGGAACATTTTATTGGGCATACAGTGTTAGACCAATATTTGTACAGACCATCTGGCACTCCATGGGTGATCTGGTCAAGTATTACATCAGCCGCTTTTAAGTCCCAAAACATTTCTTGGTACCCATTTTAGACTGGGACAGCTTGCGAGCCCAGGTTAATTTTAAAAATCAGAATGCTCCACAATGTGGATCAAATCCATGACCATCGGGCCTGCAGGCAAGTGTCTAGCCAGTACTCTACCGCGGCTTCCAGTCACACACATACTTAGGTGAAATGAGAGCAAAGGTGGAGAAACAGAAATATTGAAATTAAGAATAAAAAAGGCAAAAGGAGGTTTTAGAGCACTAGAAAATGTGTGGCAGTTACAAGAGATTAAACTTAGCACCACATTTAGAATGTATAACTCTAACATCAAGCCTGAATGCTATATGGATGAGAAACATAGAGAGTGGCTAAAACAATTACTAATACACTGCAAAGATTAATTAAGTGGTGCCTGCAGATAATGGAGAGACTAACGGGGTTACAGACGCGATTCGTAATCCCATATACCCGGATTCGAAACACAGCGGTACTAGTTTTTTTTCAAAAAAGGTATAGATGCTGGTCATTCAGAAAGCAGTGGCAAACTTGAACGTAAAACTTGCCCAGGAATCACAAACAGCCATAATGCTGGAGTTGACTTCCTGTGAAGGACATGCAACTAAAAAAAAAACTATGATAGAATCACTCATGCGGAGCTATTGGAAAGAGCTCAACACATCAAGTGAATCAAGAGATGAGGAGAGACAATGGAGCGGTATAGGACACACATTGAGAAAATATGTTCATGGTATAGCTAGAACGTCCTATACATACAGCTTTGGACTTATCCCAGTCTTGTCATTTGGCTGACAAATTTCTTTGGGAAGGAAACATGGCATTGAAAAGTCATTCACTCAACTCACAACCGTGACCAAGTATATGTGAAATCTTTTCGGTCCTTACAACCCTATCAGCCATGGAGTTATCTTTCATTTCTTTCATCAGCTTTGTCGTCATCATTGTCTTTATCTTCATTAGAATCACAATGTGCTTTGCCAGGCAGCTTATGTGATCACAATCTCCACATCCATCTTGTATATTCTTGATAAGTTTGAATAATGATTGTCTTCTATGTCATTTTGTCAATCCATCAAGCATAATCTCCCTTTGTTGACTTATATTATTCCACAATCATCTGTCGTCTGTTAGATATGTTTGACCAATGATTGTCTCTCGTGTCACTGTCAATCCATCAAACATAATTGTCCTTTGTCTACTGACCATGATCCTCCACAACTGTGTATCTTGTGCGTTCTTGCCATCTGTCTTCTGTTTGACCACTGTTAGTCTTTGTGTCATTTTGTCTTTGTGTCATTTTGTCAATCCTTGATGTCTTCATTCCCCTCAATCTTCTTATGTCACCGTTATTATCACCTGCCATCTTCTTGTTTCCCAGCTGGTGCATGTTTTAGTTGGAGAGGAATTAGCTGACGACAATGACATTGTTTTAGAAGTGTCAGCAGGAGTGGGAGGTCAAGAAGCCATGCTGTTTGCTGCAGAAATACTCAACATGTACTGCAATTATTCCTACTACAAGGGCTGGACTGTTACAGGAATGACAGCAGAGAACAGTGATTTGGGTAATATTGTTTAAAATTTCTCGATACATCGAAGTGTCTTTATGTATACTAAATTATAGAATCAACATCACTGCACTCTCTGTATTCTTCTCTGCAACTTCTCTAGGCAGAAATAGCATGCCTACATATTGATATGTACTCATTATACTGAATACATGGGGTGTGCCTCAAGTGTATTCTGTTGATTCTAGGTCATCAGTTAATTAGCACATTGAAAGATCTTTTATATTTTGCATCACCCATAAAATATAGTTCTGCAATCTTTGCTTTGTTCTGTTTTTGTTTTTTAAATTAGCTATCTCCTTCAGCTGTGCTTAAGTCAATCTTGTCTTGTTGGTCTCCAATTCAGCAGTTGGTGTTGAAATTCACTTAGCCTCTGTGATATTTTTCTGGTTAATGGATTCCTGTAAAGATAATATTATAGCAAATTTGTCTCTTCTTTCCGAAGTTATTCTCACCGTGACTTCTTTTGTACTGGTAGCTATTTAGTTGTGCATTTGTATTTATAACTTGTAGCCATCAGAGGCAAGTAATTCTATGTCATATAAAATGCCTAGCTTGTGAGTTGTCATTGATGATGATAAAATGTTTTCCAACGAGGACACTAGTGACATTTGTTACTCTTAGAGTTGTTCAGAGATGGCTGTCTTGGCCAATGTCAGCTTCGTCGAACCATCTGTTCCAACAGGGCAGAGGAATGTTTAACTGTCAGTCAGACACAGGTTACTCCACTTGATGTTTTTTAAGGCACTCTTCAATGTAGAATCCTTGATTCTTAAGGCTGGGTATCTGATCTCACTGCCCAAGCAGGGGAATGAGTGATATCATTAGACACTAATGGTACTAGACAAATGTCCCAGCACAGTGTTGAGATAAAACACTGTATCTTCTTAGCCTGAAACAGACATTGTAATTTGTCAACCAGGGCTCCCAGGGCTCCCTAGCCATTCATTTGACAAGCAGACAGCATGATCTGAGCCGAGATCTGCACAGCTTAGCATCCTGCCCCCAAGAGAACTATATTTTTGATCTTATCCTACTATTTTTTAAAATTCAGTGGTTGCTTTAGGCTATGGACAGACAGAAAAACCTACGACCAAGTTTTACAAGAAACAAATGAAAATCGTACACTGATTAGAGAAATTAGACGTAGACAGTCAACATTTTTTGGACATGTTATGAGAAGAAATAAATTAGAGAACTTGGTGACAACTGGCAAGATCGAGGGGAAAAGAACAAAGGGAGGACAGAGAAGTAAATACCTGGATGGCTTAACCCCATGGCATGGTCGAGACAAAAACACTGAGCTGATCCACGACTGGTGATCGAGTGAAAAGGCGAAACATGACTGCCCACGCTTACTGGCATGGCACATGATGGAAGTATTTAGGCTACCTGGATGGAAGTGGTGAAATCTTTTTGCATGACAGCTGTTTACAGCCCAGGTTTCACAAGCATACAGAAGAGTTTTTAAATCAGCTGCTGTTGTATAAACCTTCAGTTTGGTAGTGAGATTGATAGAGATGAGATGTGCAATGTGAAGTGGGTTTAAGTGAGGAAGAGTTGCACAGCATCAGCCTTACTTTCTTGTCCTGATTACATTGGACCAAGTGGCAAGGTATGATCACGATGACTGAAATAGAAATTTGATGCAGTAGATGGTCAAGGGTTATGGAGATCTGTGTTTTTCCTTTCTCTGTACACTCTACAGGTGCTGGTAGTCACCTTTCTGCCTGTTTGTCATTTAGTGCTTAATCAACACAGTCTGCTGGATCAAGGCTTCACATGTTAAGTAAACAAACTGTAGATCACTGAGGGTTTATTCCACCACTTGGCTACCATCACTTGGTTTAGCCGGCCATGTTGAGATTGTTCCCCTGGATGTGGTTGCCACCACACTTTTTTTAAATAGTTGCATATCCTTTACAGGACATTGCAGACAACACCAACATTTTACTTCCGTTGTTGATGGTTTGGCAAGTTTTACATTCAGTAGTTTGCCATTGCTTTCTGGGTGACTGGCTCACATACCTTTCGTAAGAAACCAACGCGCTGCGATCCACTGCCAAATCTCGCGCAGCTGTGTTTCGTCTGTGGGTATACGGGATTACGAACAGTCCTTAACCCCGTCACAAGTGAGACTGGCCACCACACTAGCAGCTACTTGAAGCCTGAATTGAGAAGTGACAGACTAGAACCTCTGCAGGTTGATTACATGAGCCATCATTTGGCTGGACGGTTGCTGTTCTGGCAAAATTGGGGGGGGGGGGGGGGGGGATTGTACTTATTGGCTGCTAGATCCCATTACCATGCATGGTATCTGCCCACTGGAAATCAACCTTACAGTATGCAAATGCTTGCCAAAATCAGACACACTGACCTAAGAGTTAGAAACTTGCATAACTACGTAGATGTTACAATCTCTCAGGAGTGGAACAAAGAAGAAAAGGAAGAGATGTGTGTAAAATTTATTACAAGTAGAGATGTGGTTTCTTTGTGCTAATCATTTGAGAACATTGGTATAGGTATGTGGATACACCTGCACTGTAAGTAAAAAGGTCGACCCAGACTAATATGGCTACCAGGACATGTCTTGGGAAGTAAAGGCAGCTGACTAGACACTGACCACACCACCCACCTAGTGCTGAATGATCTATGCAGCTGACTAAACACTGACCGCGCCACCCACCGATTGCTGAATGATCTATACAGCTGACTAAACACTGACCGCGCCACCCACTGAGTGCTGAATGATCTATACAGCTGACTAGGCACTGACCACACCACCCACCGAGTGCTGAATGATCTATACAGTTTACTAGACACTGACCGCGCCACCCACCGAGTGCTGAATGATCTATACAGCTGACTAGACACTGACCACACCACCCACCGAGTGCTGAATGATCTATACAGCTGACTAGACACTGACCGCGCCACCCACTGAGTGCTGAATGATCTATACAGCTGACTAGACACTGACCACACCACCCACAGAGTGCTGAATGATCTATACAGTTGACTAGACACTGACCGCGCCACCCACCGAGTGCTGAATGATCTATACAGCTGACTAGACACTGACCACACCACCCACCGAGTGCTGAATGATCTATACAGCTGACTAGACACTGACCGCACCACCCACCGAGTGCTGAATGATCTATACAGTTGACTAGACACTGACCACACCACCCACAGAGTGCTGAATGATCTATACAGTTGACTAGACACTGACCACACCACCCACCGAGTGCTGAATGGTCTATACAGCTGACTAGACACTGACCACACCACCCACAGAGTGCTGAATGATCTATACAGTTGACTAGACACTGACCGCGCCACCCACCGAGTGCTGAATGATCTATACAGCTGACTAGACACTGACCACACCACCCACCGAGTGCTGAATGATCTATACAGCTGACTAAACACTGACCGCGCCACCCACCGAGTGCTGAATGATCTATACAGCTGACTAGACACTGACCACACACCACCCACCGAGTGCTGAATGATCTATACAAACATGAGTCTAGCACCATGTGCCCAGTGTGCCTTCAATCTTGTAAAAGGACCCTTTGCTCTTTGTTTTAAAATACGTGAAACAAAATGTATGATAATTTTCTCCCATTTCTTTGTGTTGTTGGTCTAACTGTCGCTTTCTTTAAATATATTCAAGTTGAAAATATGTTGTACTTTGATATCACAGAAATGCTGGAAAAGGGAACATTCAAAATCTATACACTTAAATTGATTTGATCGACAGGTGGAATACGCAGAGGAGCCATTGAGGTCACAGGTCAGGATGTCTACAAGCATATGAAATATGAGGCAGGGGTTCACAGAGTTCAGCGTGTTCCTAAGACAGAAAAAGCTGGTCGTATTCACACAAGTACCATTTCTGTTACAGTTCTACCACAGCCCAGAGACGTAAGAATCATTTATGTTTTTATATTAGATTTAATTTATTGTTGATCACTATTATTATAAATTCTTTTATTCTCTAAACTTTCATTTCTCATAACTAAATCAAAGCAATTTTGTTTCTTGCATGTGTGTTACTGGGGCCCATAAGGATACAAAGAATAGTAACACTGTAATATAACGCCATGCTGTCAAAAGAATAGTAACACTATAATATAGCACCACGCCTGTCAAAAGAATAGTAACACTGTAATATAGCACCATGCCTGTCAAAAGAATAGTAACACTATAATATAGCACCACGCCTGTCAAAAGAATAGTAACACTGTAATATAACACCACGCCTGTCAAAAGAATAGTAACACTGTAATATAGCACCATGCCTGTCAAAAGAATAGTAACACTATAATGTAACACCACGCCTGTCAAAAGAATAGTAACACTATAATGTAACACCATGCCTGTCAAAAGAATAGTAACACTATAATATAACACCACTCCCCCGATGTGTCTCCACCTTGCCGTGGTGGGGGAGCTTGCGTGTCCCATCGACCCCATGTGCTTGCCGATGGGTGGAAAAACTACATATCGGACAGCATATGGGATAGGGACCAGACTAAGAGAGACACAACCTGCTGCTCTGCAGGTGACTGAGGATAGCAGTCAAAAGTTTAAAAAAGGTGCACGAAGGCACGAAGGCAGACGCTTTTGGTCCGGACAAAACTCTTAAGGCTCCCTGTCGAGGGCTGTGGCTGAACGCCTCTAAGCCACAAACTCTCACATCTGAGAGCCAGGCCGATACCCGCCTACCAAATAATAAAAGCGTGATACTGAGCAAGCTACATGCTCAGTTCTATTACATGTTCGAAGGCTCTCAGCTGGGGAATATGAGAGATTCCCGGATGAGAGGGCCAGGCCGCTTCTCGTCCACTGCTGCACGAAGGTAAGGTGCTGAGCCGGCAGCACATGTAGCCTACCTGGTGAGCGAGTACGAAAAGTCAGAAAAGTGCCTCAGTCGAAGGAAATGGCTACGAAAACTGTCTGTATCCAGCTCACAGAGAGTATAGACAAAAGTGGAAGAACGTCTCAATGACGCAAAATGGAACGCACGGCGAGCGGACCTATTGCGTGGTCTGAAGTCAAAAAAAAAAAAGCTTACCGAGTGGATGTCGCTCGCAGTCTGACCGCTCCTGGTGTGTGTTTGAGCGATCAGTGGCAAACGGGTTGCCCAACACATGGAAGTGAGGAACTAAAGCAGCCATGAGCAGGACGTGGCAACTCCTCGGGTGAGCCCAGTCTCAGAGCAATATGTGCCGGCTCTGCAATTATGGAAGCCTCCTTGGATAGCAAGGGAATGCCCAAGGTCTGCCCCTGCCTTCCCTTGAGGGCCGACCTCGATGTCGCTGATCGTTCTATCTTGACCAGCTGAGATGTTGGCGACATCACAACAGTCTTACGTGCTACGAAACCAGAGGAAGGCTAACCTCATTAAAAAATGCCCGCCAGAAGTCGGAAGTGTCGTCCTACGGGTGGCAAACTAAAAATTGACACTACGCAATTACGTCCTGAGTGAATTGTCTCGTCCGATTGTCTCTTGTGCTAGGAACAGCTCTGACTACCTAGTTTCCGAATGCCGCTCTTGTTCGGAACAGCTCTGACTAGGTAGTTTCCGAATGTCCGACGTGTCTGGAACAGCTCTGACGGACACAACGACAAGCACATGTCCGAAAAACTCGCTTAGTGGATGCTGACTGCAGACCAGCTTGGTTTGTGCGGGAAAGGCTCGGGGTGAACGAAATGCCCAATATATTGAAGTGAGGAATTAAAGCAGCCATGAGCAGGACGTGACGATTCCCTCTGTGTGCCCAGTACCAGGGCGCTATGTGCCGGCCCTGCAATTATGGAAGCCACCCAGGATGGCGGAAAATGCTATGGACTGTCCCTGCCTTCATTTGAGGGATGACCGTGCAGTCTCCGACTCTTCCAACTTTACCAGCTGGGAGGTGGACAGTACCACAAAAGTGAGAGTCTCCCAGGAATGCTAACCTGGTCAAAAATGCACGCTAAAAGTCGGATGTGTTGGCCTGAGGGTTTCGATCCAAGGGTGCCTAACTAGACACACCGCAATCACATCTGAAAAAACACTCCGGATGAACGCAAAGAAGAAGATATAACACCATGCCTGCCAAAAGAATAGTAACACTATAATATAACACCATGCTGTCAAAAGAATAGTAACATTATAATATAACATCACGCCTGTCAAAAGAATAGTAACACTATAATATAACACCATGCCTGTCAAAAGAATAGTAACACTATAATATAACACCACGCCTGATAAAAGAATAGTAACACTATAATATAACACCATGCCTGTCAAAAGAGTCGAATAAAAAGGATTAGTGTGGAGTTGGCTGCCTCATCCTGTAGAAAACTTTAGCTGCAAAATTCAACCAATCAGAAAGAAGTTAAAGAAAAGGACAGAAAAATAACTCAGCCAACCAAGTTAAAGGAGACTTTTCTCCTAGAAGAAGTGTAATGGAGAAAGGCATAAGTAGTTTGGAAGGCCGACTTACCTCCTTTCACCTAGGAATATCTCCACAATGTATGAATTGAGAAAGACAGCACAAGTGGTATTGAAGTTGAAATATTAAAAGATTAGTATTTTGAGTATGCAAAACTAGTTGGGAGGGAGCAGAGAAGGTAAAAAGCTTTTAACTACAGGTGACACAGTGCTGTTTTCTGGCCATACAGAGGAAATTATTACTCACGGGAAGGAATAGCATTAATTCTGTCTAAAGTGATAGAGAAAGCACTAATAGAATGGGAAGCAGTGAGTTCTAGAATAATAACAGGAACAATTAGAAATACAAAAAAGGAGGTAAACATGAATGTGATATGTTACTGTTACAAACAAATAAATGATAAGGATGATTCAATTAAGGAAAATGTAGGGTATCTCAGAAATCAATAAACTAATAAGTACCAATCCCACACATTAAGTTAATGACAAACAAATTAACATACTGGATACGTTCATAACACTAGGATATTAATGGAAGTTCAAAGAAATTAAATCTAGCACCAAACTGGAATATTTAACTCCAGAGTCAAACTAGTGCTGCTGTATGAATTAGAAACATGGAGAATGACAAAAACAATTATATTAAACTACAAACATTCGTTAACTGATGCTTGCGAGAATAACAGGAATAAAATAGTATCACAGATTCGCTAATGTTGAGCTTACAGATAAAATTAAGCAAATTCCAGTTTAGTTTAGTTTAGTCGATGGATCAACATCATAAGTGCTCCGTTTTCCTCCTAACTCAAATCTGAGTCTGGAGAAACTCATCTCAGTGCACGAACTCTGTAGCACCGGCGAGGATCCTAAAAATACTTTGGGTAGATTGTTAACTTGAAATTTTGCCCAGGCAGCGCCGTTAGGCTATTCTTTTCGATTTCCAACTGCCAAGGGATTTTTTACGTGCGCAACAATACACACGGGCGTCCGATCTCACTACCCAGAGACCAGGGGGAATTTTGTTACTAGAAGTCCACGTGAGAAAATCCCGGTCATCACCGGGGCTTGAACCCAGGACCTCCAGCACTCGAGGCGGACACCATACCTCGAGACCACTCAGCACCCCTAAGCAAATTCCAGTGAATGAAGCGAGGAAAGGACACTGGATGGTACATATTGTTGATTAAACCTGTTGATAATATAATTGAAAATACTGTTTCTCTGTAACCCGCAGGACCAAAAACTAGGAGGGAGAGCTAAAAGAGACATGGAGAAGATTATTAGACAGAGATGAATAATATAGTGAGGACATGTTCAGATCTACAGGAGATAGCAGAAGGTAGAAGAGCTTAGCATGAGTTGGTTTACTGCCTCTGTGCCACTTAGGGATATATGGCAGAAGCAGAAGGAGACAAAAGGCACTAAAAGCTTTCTTAGCAGTAGGAAGTATGTCGAAGTCAAAGACGTTGAATCTAACACCAATCTTAGAATATTTAACTCTAACACAAATCATTACTGTTGTATTGCTCAGTAAAGTAACATGGGCAACAATTAAAAAAGCTCCTAGAAAACTACAAATGTTCATTAATTGGTGCCTGCACAGAATTGGTCTAAATGGTGTACCAGAATCACCAATGTAGAGCTCATGAAGAGAATTGAACAAATTCCATTGAATTCCATCTGATTATATAATTGTCCCTGGTATTTAAATTTATCAACTTGCTTTCTCATTTTCCCTTCTGTTGTTATATCACATTTTGGTGTTAATCTTTTTTTTTTTTGGTACTATCTATTACTACAATATCCAACAGTTGTAGATCTTTTGTTTTCAGTTGTCAATACTATGACATTGCATAGTGTAGATTGTTTATATTATAATGTCCAACTCATATTCCTGACATCTCTTTGATCAATCTCATTATTACTTCATATTTTATTCTATTGTCATGTTTATAAATATGTATTTGTCCATCCAGATAGATATTGACATACAGCAGAAGGATTTGAAGGTAGAAGCCTTTCGCGGCAGTGGACCCGGTGGTCAGTCTGTAAACACTACAGACAGTGCAGTACGGATTACACATATACCCACCGGTAAATCATGTTTTTGCTGATCCTTTCATCGGTCAAATAGTTTCAGCTACAGGTTAGAGATTATCACTGGTGATAACATATGAAGTAACCTTTGTATCAGATGGTGATATTCCAGCACTTGATGATGATTCTTGTCATGAAAGCCGTTATGTCATCTGTATTGTCATCAGCTGACACCACTAATACATATATTTCCAGAAGGTCAGTATGGCTAAGAGCACCTGTTCTTAAACATCTGGTTTATTGATTCTGAGGTAGGGAGTTCAACCTCTAAACCGGTCAGTTGGACTAAATTGTTGACTTCTCGTCCTTGACTTGAGGATGTAAATTACAAGTACCTAAGACTAATCAAACTGGTTCTCTCCGAAGTTTCCCTCAGATAGCTGGCGAAATCAGAGTGGGTTCACCTGATGGCGAGGGTCACTGGTACTAGGCAAAGCTAATCCACATGCAAAGTTCAGTCCAGTGCTAATAGAAGCAGCATGTATGAATATGTTTGTTCAAAATGAGCGAGTGCCCATAAAATATGTATTTCCTGAATTTGTTTCAGACTGCTGCTGATATTATTATTATTTGCATCTTACGATCAATGGTTATTCATTAGTATGTCCATACTTGATCATTTCGGCTATAAGTTGTAGAGGAAATGTAACACCCTGTAGTCTAGTATATTAGATCCCCCAAAATACCTCTCTCTCTCTCTCTCTCTCTCTCTCTCTCTCTCTCTCTCTCTCTCTCTCTCTCTCTCTCTCTCTCTCTCTCTCTCTCTCTCTCTCTCTCTCTCTCTCTCCTCTCTCTCTCTCTCTCTCTCTCTCTCTCTCTCTCTCTCTCTCGTGTGTGTGTGTGTGTGTGTGTGTAGGGGAGTGAGTTAGGGGAGGAGAGAGAGTGATTGATTGGTTGATTTTAGTTGACCAATGCCGTCTTGCTGAGTGAGTGAAAGACAGGCCATCTATCCCTCCATGCATTCAGACCTCCAAAATGTTATGGCTCTATTGCATCACATAAGAGGAAACTGCTTTGGGACAAATTATTTAATTATGCTCATTATTATTAGAGCCAGTTGGACACCATGTTGAGAGGGAGACCACATCAGGAAGCAGTGTGCTAACATTTCACCGTTCAGACATTTTACAGCATGCAACCATTTAAACAATTCAGACATCTTACAGGCAGGCAACCATTTCACAATTCAGACACCTTACAGGCAGGCAACCATTTAAACAATTCAGACATCTTACAGGCAGGCAACCATTTCACTGTTCAGACACCTTACAGGAGGCAACTATTTCACAATTCAGACACCTTACAGGCAGGCAACCATTTCACTGGTCAGACACCTTACACCATGCAACCATTTAAACAATTTAGACATCTTACAGGCAGGCAACCATTTCACAATTCAGACACCTTACAGGCAGGCAACCATTTCACAATTCAGACACCTTACAGGCAGGCAACCATTTCACTGTTCAGACACCTTACAGGCAGGCAACCATTTCACTGGTCAGACACCTTACACCATGCAACCATTTAAACAATTCAGACATCTTACAGGCAGGCAACCATTTCACTGTTCAGACACCTTACAGGCAGGCAACCATTTCACAATTCAGACACCTTACAGATGTACTACCACTTAATTATACAGATATTTTGTGCCAAACCACACCAATGTACGAGGAAATGAACAAGGTGATCAGCTTGCGGGTGGTAAGCGGGTGAGCAATGGCCTGGGCTGATATACTGAATAAAGTTAGCTGCATATCCTTTACAGGATGTTGCAGTCAACCCCAGCAATTTTTTTTTTTGCTGTTCATGATTTCTTGGCAAGTTAACATTCAGTAATTTGCTGTTGCTTTCTGAACGACCGGCACTCGTACCATTTTTGTAAATAAAACCAGCTCATGGTGGCCTGCTGCCAAATACTCGCAGCTGTGTTTTCAATGCAGTATAAGTATGCAGGATTACGACCTGCATCCAATACCCCTTTGCCACGAAGCTTATACTGAATAAGGTAGGGTGATTAAATCAATCAAGTGATGACTGAATCTGCAACCTTGACCAGACTGCAAGAACCTCAAGTGAAATGGGGTGAAACCAGACAAGAGCAATATATATAGTGGACCAAAGAAGAATAGTCAGTCAACACAGAACTGATGTTGTCAACTGCTGTGTGCTGAGGGAGATAGTGAGGAGATGTTCTGAGTACTCATGGACTGAATGGTTTGATGTGAATTGAGGATAATCTTTCAGCTAACTAACTAACTACTAGCAGACATCTTGTGGTTGTGCTAACACTTTACCATTCAGACACCTTACAGGTGAGCTAACACTTTATTATGCAGACACCGTACAGGTGAGCTAACACTTTACCATGCAGACATCCTAGGAGTGAGCTAACACTTTATTATGCAGACACCGTACAGGTGAGCTAACACTTTACCATGCAGACATCCTAGGAGTGAGCTAACACTTTATTATGCAGACACCATACTGGTGAGCTAACACTTTACCATGCAGACATCGTACAGGTGAGCTAACATTTTACCATGCAGACACCTTACAGGTGAGCTAACATTTTACCATGCAGACACCTTACAGGTGAGCTAACATGCAGACACCTTACAGGTGAGCTAACATTTTACCATGTAGACATCTTACAGGTGAGCTAACATTTTACCATGCAGACGCCTTACAGGTGAGCTAACATTTTACCATGCAGACACCTTACAGGTGAGCTAACATTTTACCATGCAGACATCGTACAGGTGAGCTAACATTTTACCATGCAGACACCTTAGGTGAGCTAACATTTTACCATGTAGACGTCTTACAGGTGAGCTAACATTTTACCATGCAGACATCTTACAGGTGAGCTAACATTTTACCAATCAGGCATCTTACAGGTGAGCTAACACTTTACCATGCAGACATCCTACAGGTGAGCTAACATTTTACCATGCAGACATCTTACAGGTGAGCTAAAACTTTACCATGCAGACATCCTACGAGTGAGCTAATATTTTACCATGCAGCCTACAGGTGAGCTAACATTGTACCATGCAGACACCTTACAGATGAACTAATACTTTATTATGCAGACACCTCACAGGTGAGCTAACACTTTACCATACAGACACCTTACAGGTGAGCTAACACTTTATTATGCAGACATCTTACAAGTATCCAATCACTATACCATGCAGACTCTTTATTAAAATTATTGACTTGTATTATAAATAACTACTATTAAATAAATTGTAAATTCCTCCAAAGTCGGAGAGTGTCTGCCTGTACGGCGAGGAACCACCAGTCTGCACACCAATAAGCCAGACATGGGACAACGGATACTCACGCAAACCTCAGGTCCTGTATGACATCACACTGATGTTTGACAACAGATGCCTTCATCCGAAATACAGGACTTCGCGTTGGAGCTCAAGCCAACGAACACAAGCAAGCAAGCAAGCAATTGTAAATATTCTGAATACAGTTTTAAAACTCAAAACATGCTGAAATAAATAAAACATGCTGAAATATATAAAACATGCTGAAATAAATAATAAGCAAAAGTATTATATCAAAGCAAAAGTAAAATTTAGTTTCAACATTAGTGTCTTAGTTATATGTTGTCTGTATTTTAAGGTACTGTATCAGAATGCAGGCAGGAGCGCTCACAAATCAAAAACAAAGAAATCGCTATGAAAAACTTAAAAAACAGGTCAGTATAGTTTGAAATTATAATCAGTATAAGCCTTAGCTCATCCTTTATTGTTTGAAAAGTAAAAGACCCCTTTACACAACTTAAAGCATACTGACCATATAATGCTAGACTCATATTTTAATCGGCCAATCGGCACTAAAGGGATGATGTGGTAAATATCACGCTGACTACCATTATTTCCCAGAATTTTCACTTGGTACTCATTTTAAGATGATGACAGCGAACGGAAGAAGAAGACGATGACAGAAAAAGAGAAAAGAACATTCAAAACAACAGAAATGAGATTCCTGAGACGAATACTCAATATGTCAAGAAGAGTGAAAATCAGGACTAAAGTGAGGGTTATAGCAGCACTAGATTTTATCAGAGGGCAGCAAGTTAAATGGTTTGGCCATGTAACTAGATTACAAATTAACAGTATACCATAACAAGCAATGATGTACAGACCAAATGGAAGCAGAAGAAGAGACCGGCCACATAAACGATGGACAGGGAATCTCGATACATGAAATCTGTAAACAGGCACTCTCCCACTGTTTATAACTTCACCTCGACACTGCAAGGTACAAGAGTGATGAGATGAAACTCGTTTTAGGCTGGGACAGCCGGGGTGGGGTGGGGGGGGGGGGGGGGGGGGGGGGGGGGGGGGGGGGGGGGGGGGGGGTCTGTCAGATTTTACAATTTGTCTCAGTGCAAATTCAGACACAAGACAGGCATGTGTACTGTGCTGGCCACTGTGTAATCATGGTTCCTAGTTCATTGTTATGGTTTGTTCATGTATCCCGATGGGTTTGTGTTGTGATAGGGCCGTCACATTTTGTAAACCCCAATACATGGAGGATTAGATGGTCAGTCTTTCCTTCACTTTACGAGACTACAAACCGATGTCAAACACTCGTCTGACTGTGCTCATGACTTTGTCAGTGCATTTCCCTATCTCATTCGCTAACACACCCATACTTTATTGTTATACTGTGCATTATTCATGTTTCATTATACTACAACAAATCATGGCAGACACGCTAACGAAGTTGATAGGAACTGGTTGGGTATGGGTTCAATACCTGGACTCATCGCTTGCCAAAGTGAGGGAAAGATGGCCAACTTACTCTCAGGCCTACAAAATGTGATGACATCACATAACAGACTCATAGTAGGATAGATATCATCATCATGGTCTTTCTTGTTGACTGTTAACTTTTGTAAAGTCCAGGGTAGCATGTAGCTTCCAATACAATTTATACACATATCATCATCATGATCTTTCTTGTTGACTGTTAACTTTTGAAAAGTCCACGGTAGCATGTAGCCTCCAATACAATTTATACACATGCACTTGATATCAACAGAATGTATCAAGTGGTTCTTGGAGAACAGGAAGCCCAAAGAAGAGCAGTTCGTAAAATGCAGATGGGCACACGATCCCGCTCAGAGAAAATACGTACGTACAACTTTCAGCAGGACAGAATCACGGACCATCGTGTCAAAGAGAGCTTGTCAGACTTGGCTGTCTTCATGATTGGCAATGAAAGACTTGACGATCTTTTGAGTTTATTGACTGAAAGTGACAAAATGCAGATTTTGGAGGCCATGTTGGAGGAGTATGAGGCTGAGCTCTTGAGAAAACAGTCTGGAAAAAGCTGATTATTGTTGTAGTTTAAGCTTATTCTAATAACAGATGTGTGAATGAAAATATTTACATAATGGGAGAGATAATGGGGGGGGGGGGGCAGAATGTTAGACAGGCTTGCGTGCCCAATTCTTAAACCTTTGAAAATAAAGTTGTTTCCATTCAGTCATTTATTCGTTTGATTATTGCTGTTTCTGTGTTGTAGCCTGTAAACATTTTTTCACCTACTTTCATAAACGGCCTTCATTTTCTCCATACCCCTGATAAACAAGAAAAGAACAATATACAAGCAGTCTGGCTGTCCATGGCATCTGTGCAAAACTCCCACTTCTGCTACTGCTGGTGTGGCTATTACTATCTCTACAGCTACCACTACTATTTTTATCACTATTACTTTGTGACTCCAAGAGATCAGTACGGCTAAGAGGTTTAACACACTCGCACTTAAACTTTCTCTTCTTTTGGCAACAGTGGGTTCATTTCACACACCAGTCAGTTGGAATTAAATGTTGACTTCTCATTCAAAAAGCAATGGCAAACTACGGAATATAAAATTGCCTGGTAAATTACGAACAGCCAATAAAGGCTGGAATTAATGGCAACATCCTGTATGAGGTACATGATGCCTAGTGATGCCACTATAACTTCTACTGCTTCTTATTGATATGCTAATCTGGCTAGCTCAAACAATCATGTATCCTCACAATCCCCATCTTTTGTTCTGATTCTCTCTCTCCTGCCAATTTATTAGGATATCTAATTGTTATCCTTTGGTCATTCTTTCACAACAGTTGGCTCAATCAATCAATTAGATGTCGTCTCCACAATGAAGGTTGGCTGCAATCGATCTCCAACACTGTATGTTTGCTGTGATCGCATTGCTGTCTTTGGTCCCAATCTTTTCCACAATGACCAGCCATGTCCACTATCATGTCCTGAACACGCCTCATGTGTGCCACACACTTTGCTGTTTAGCTTTTTAAGCCATTGATTAGAGTCTCATCCGCCTTATTCACCGTTCCAGTCTTTTGTGTACTAAGGATAGACATTCCCTTACTAGGATATTACCCCTACTTCACTCATGTAGTTTAGCCAGTCAGCCAGTCAGTGGTGTGGTCACCGCTGCACACTAGCAGTATTCGTGGAGCCATATATGAGCTAGATGAAGAGATAGGAACCACATAGGATCCTGGTCTATCCCTTGGTTTATGGCTGCCACTCACTGTGAAGTAATATCCCTCTCTCTTTACCCTACATCACATTGTCTAGTATTTTTATCTCTTACATATGTCTTATCAGTTTATTAGATTATCTAGTATTTTCTTTGTCTAATATATTTTCTGACCTGTTTTCTAGATAATCTAGTATTTCTCTCTCTGCTACATTTTCTGATTATTTACTACAGTCTCTAGCATTTCTATCTGGACGAGCTTGTATTAGTTTACTTGATAATCTAGTATTTCTCTTTGTAACATGTTTTGTGACTGATATATTTTCTGACCAATTTACTAGATTATCTATTTTTTTATTTTTTTTGGGGGGGGGGGGGGGGGGGACCTGGATGACCTCCCCTCAACTTCATACATACTATAGTTTAGTTTAGTCATTGGATCAACATCACGGCACACGGTTTAACCCATAAGTGCTCCGTTTTCCTCCTAACTCAAACCTGAGTCTGGAGAAACTCAGCTCAATGCACGAACTCTGTTGCATCGGTGAGGATCCTGAAAATACTTTGGGTAGATTTTTAACTCGAAATTTTGCCCGGGCAGCGCCGTTAGGCTACTCTTTTTCGATTTCCAACTGCCAAGGGATTTTTTTACGTGCGCAACAATACACATGGGCATCCGATCTCACTACCCAGAGACCAGGGGAAATTTTATCACTGGAAGTTCAGGTGGATTTTTTAAATAAATCCCGGTCCTCACCGGGGCCTGAACCCGGTACCTCCAGCACTAGAGGCGGACACCATACCTTGAGACCACTCAGCCCCCCAATTATTATCATCATTGAAAAAATCATTATACAATATCATATATCAATATCAATATATACAAAATCATTATACATTATATCATTATACATAAAATCATTATACATACTATAAATATTATGTTGTTGATGGGGCTACTAGGGTGACCTCTCAACTTTCATACATGCTATAAATATTCTGTTGTTGGTGGGACTAGGGTGACCTCTCAACTTTCATACACACTATAAATGTTCTGTTGTTGGTGGGGTTGGGTTGACCTCTCAACTTTCATACATGCTATAAAAATTCTGGGTGTTGATTGGGCCAAAGATCCCTCCACTAAACTTCATATGAGCTATAGATATTCTGTTAATACATTGTCTCATTTTAATATTATGCCAGGGCAGCAGCCATTTCACTTAGCTCTTTATGACTGCCAATTACAGAGGGATCTTAATGTCCACAGAACCTCCTATTTTGTTCCCTAGCCGTTAAACCCACTGCTCAGAAATTAGTGAGGAGTTGACCATTGTTTCTCAACTGGATCTGAATCCAATATGTTTCTAGATAGAAGTTGATGCCTTATCTGCAAGCTATCCTGACTCTCTTCTGTGGCATTCAAATCAAACCAAATAGTTAACAAGAAGTAGCTAACCAAAGAAATGTTGGCACTGCTGCCACTCAAAAGGTGGTGGACATGCAACTTAGTGGAGACAACCATATTGACATAAATGAGAAACATGTATTTGTCAAAAATTATAAAGATGTCTAAGGGGTAGTGATGGCAACAAAACACGTTACTGGTGTGAAAAGATACATCTGAAATATTTCATCACATTAAAAGCTCCAAGAATAGATTATTTTTAAAACACAAGTCCGTTGCAGGCACCTTCGGTGGGTATGTGAAGTAGGTCACATGTTAGGAGGACCATCACATTTTTGTAGGCCTGGGTGTACGGAAGAATAGGTGGGCTGACTTTCCTCCTATAGTGAACGATGAGAGTTGGCTTCAAACCCTTGTCCGACCGTGTTCCTGCCATTGTCAGCGCAACTTGACAACTGTTAACACCAGTACGCCGGTCAGATTATTAGAAACAACTGTTAACACCGGTACGCCGGTCAGATTATTAGAAACAACTGTTAACACCAATACGCTGGTCAGATTATTAGAAACAACTGTTAACACCAATACGCCAGTCAGATTATTAGAAACAACTGTTAACACCAATACGCCGGTCAGATTATTAGAAACAACTGTTAACACCAATACGCCGGTCAGATTATTAGAAACAACTGTTAACACCAATACGCCGGTCAGATTATTAGAAACAACTGTTAACACCAATACGCCGGTCAGATTATTAGAAACAACTGTTAACACCAGTACGCCGGTCAGATTATTAGAAACAACTGTTAACATCAATACGCCGGTCAGATTATTAGAAACAACTGTTAACACCAATACGCCGGTCAGATTATTAGAAACAACTGTTAACACCAATACGCCGGTCAGATTATTATAAACAACTGTTAACACCAATACGCCGGTCAGATAATTAGAAACAACTGTTAACACCAGTACGCCGGTCAGATTATTAGAAACAACTGTTAACACCAATACGCCGGTCAGATTATTAGAAACAACTGTTAATACCAATACGCTGGTCAGATTATTAGAAACAACTGTTAACACCAGTACGCCGGTCAGATTATTAGAAACAACTGTTAACACCAATATGCCGGTCAGATTATTAGAAACAACTGTTAACACCAATACGCCGGTCAGATTATTAGAAACAACTGTTAACACCAATACGCCGGTCAGATTATTAGAAACAACTGTTAACACCAGTACGCCGGTCAGATTATTATAAACAACTGTTAACACCAATACGCCGGTCAAATTATTAGAAACTGATCCAAAATTTATTAAAGACTATGACAGTTTACAAAGACTTTTGCTTAACAGTGTATTGTTTTTGTGGAAAAGAGAAAGGCAAGCATTGTTCAAACTACTGGTGGTAAATGTAATACACAGAAATAAAACACTTTAAGTTTCTTCTTCTGTTTTTTTTTCTCAACAAATTGTAAGGATATAAACATGAAACTGTGTGCATTTCTGCTTATTTTCCATATTTCATAAACACAAAAGACCACAAGTTCTATATAATATTTCAACACTTTCTCACTGCATTTGTTAGGATTTTTTAAATAAATTGGTGAGTGTGTTTTAAATCTGGCTAAATACTAATTTTGTGGAGGTCAGCATGGCCGAATGGATAATAATTGCTCTTAAACTACCGATGTGCTGAGGTTGTGGGTTCAATCCCCACACCATTCAGTTGGATTAAAATGTTGACTTCTTGTCCTTGACTTGGGGATGTAAATTACGAGCCTCAGAAGTCGGAATGGGTTGGCTTGATGGTGAGGGACACTGGTAATAGGGAAAATTAATCCGCATGCAAAGATCAGCCCAAAGCACTAAAAGTAGTAGCACATGTATGTACTACGCTCGAGTTCAAAGCAAGTGAGGGGGGAAAAAAGAAAAAAAAACTACTTTTGTCGTGATTCTTGTTTTACTCCATATAAGACATCTTCCATTCGATTTTTTTTTTTGGGGGGGGGGGGGGGGGGGGGGGGCGCTCGCTTGCTTTGAATTCAAGCGTAGTCCATGCACACTATTTATAGTAGTGATGGACTGAATTTTTCGTGTGGGTTAGCTTTCCCTATTAACAGTGTCCCTCTCCATCAGGTGAACCCCCTCCGACTTCAGAGGTACTTGTAATTTACGTCCCAAAGTCAAGGACGACAGGTCACACATTTTAGTCCAGCTGTCCGGTGTAGGGGTTGAACCGCTTACCTGGGTATCAGCACACTGGATGTTTAAGAACATGCGTTCTTACCCATTCGACCATGCTGACCTATCTGATTTTATGATACTCCTAGATAGTTATAATGATCCACCTGTTTAAGAATTTTCCTGTACCAATGTGAGTTGTAGAAAGCATAGTTGCACAAGTGATGTGTATTTGCTGAGGAAAGTAACAGAGAGTTATATCTTTTCTTCATTCACTACACGCACTTTCGATAGAGTAAGACATGTTGGTTTGATAAAGATGTCTGAAGATATCCAAATTGATTGGAAAGCCATTAGACTGGGGGAAAAAACATACAATCGAAACAGCAAGCTGCCATAAAAATTGATAATGAAGTATGTTAATACCAGCAAAAAGATGTGTGAGACAGGGATGAGTAATGTCATGACAGAAAAATAATGCGACAGTCTTCCAAGAAACATAAAATATCATAAGTTGATTAGAGAATTAATTATAAGTCAACTATAATAAACCAACAAAAACAGCATTTCACAAGATGAAGAATATTATCTGCAAAATAGTTTAGTCGACGGACCAGCATCAAGTCCCATGAGTGTAACCCCATAAGTGCTCCGTTCTCCTAACTCAAACATGAGTCTGGAGAATCTCAGCTCAGTGCACGAACTTCGTAGCACTGGCGACGGATCCTGAAATACTTTGGGTAGACTTGTAACTCGAAATTTTGCCCGGGCAGCATCGTTAGGCTACCAGTAGACCAGGGGAAATTTTGTTACTTCTTCTTCTGCATTCATCCGAAGTTTTTTTTCTTTCGGATGTGATTGTATAGTGCCTGTTTACAGCAGAGCTGCGATACTGCGCTTTGAGGCAGACACATCTGACTACTGCAGGCGTTTGTTGACCAGGTTAACCTTCCCAGAGGTTCGGACTTTCCATGTAATTGATTCGCTATCTGAGCAATATTCCATTTTGTGCCACTGGGACGCTTTTTCCACCTTTGATAATGCCCACACAACTAGCTTTCGATTCGGACTTTCCACATAATGGATTTGCTAGCCAAGCATAAAATGAACCCACAACCTTCAGAGCACGGGGCAGGCAGTTTAACCACTAAGCCATGGATACTGCCAGTGTTTTACTGTCATTGTACAGCAAAGGTCATGTTTAGATAATGATAGAGACAAATGTTCAGGGTGGAACGAAGAATGAGCCATAACTTGTGTGACCCACTCCCAGATTTCCCCATTTGATGCAGGACTTTAGAGAAGGTCTGTGACACATTCAATCTGTGTAAGTGTCATCAGTCTGTCCATGAAATTTTGTTACTAGAACTCGAAAAAATCCCGGCCCTCACCGGTGCTTGAACCCGGGACCTCCAGCATTCGAGGCGGACACCAAACCTCGAGACCACTCAGACCCCTAATATATATAATAATATGCAAAATATGTATGTCAATCGAGGTGAGAAAAAGAGTTGATATCAAGCTACTCCTGATTTCTAGAGTGAATCATGGGCAATTAACAGACAAGTTGAAGTTATGAATATTCGGAAACTGCAGTGCTGTGATTTTATTCAAGAATGATGAGAACACCGTGGACAGATAAAAAGAGTAACTTAGAAGTTAACTTACAAAGAGAACATGTTTCTCGCATCAGAAGAAGAGACTCTACTTTCTTTGCGCATGTCACGAAGTGGGAAATGCTAAAACGGGGAGGTTGAAGAGGAGAGCTGGCAGGAAAATACTGAAGATAATATGCTGGACAGTCTGACATCATGTTATGGAGCAACATCGTATAAAAATGATTGGCAGTACACGAGACGGAAGGCTATGGAAAAATATGATCTCTCACGCCACACGGATGGACTAGAAGAAGAAGATTGAAGAATTAGACGTAGACAGTCAAGACATGCCTGGACATTGAACAAGCAATTCATTCATTCAGTAGCATGTCCTTTGCAGAACCTCGCTCCAAAAATCCTTCCGGAAAACTTCTGTCATAAAAACGATGTCCCGTGTCCGATACACCCGCTGGAGATCATCCGCAACATCCTGCACCCATCTTCTCTTTGGCCTTCCTCTTCCTCTCATCCCAGGCATATACACCTCCATTGTTGTTCTCTCCAAACTGTCATGACGTTTCAAGTGTCCAAATTATTTCAATTATATTTGTTTTATCGTCTTTAATAGCCAACCTTCTTCGATATTCAGCTCTTGAAGTAGGGATGCATTTGTTCTTTTCTTTATCCAAGATATTCTTAGAACTCGTCTATAACCATTGAAACGAGAAAAAGAGTGTTGAGATGCTATATAGAACCTGTACTTTTATATGGATGTGAAGCTTGGACAATGAGCAGTCAGGCTTAAAAACATCTGATGGCTGTAGAAATTTGGTTTCTGAGGAAAATGCAAAGAATACCACGGACAGCCAGAAAGACCAATGAACAAGTCCTTCAAGAAACAAATGAAGATCGTAAACTGATTAGAGACATTAGACGTAGACAGTCACAATTTTTTGGGCATGTTATGAGAAGAAATGAATTGGAGAACTTGGTGACAACTCGTGATCGAGGGGAACAGACCAAGGGGAAGACCTAGAAGCAAGTACCTGGATGGCTTGGCCTTGTGGCATGGTCGCGACAGAAACACGGAGCTGATCCACGACTCTGGTGATCGAGTGAGATGGCAGAACATGACCGCCCACGCTTACCGGCATGGCACATGATGGATGGATGGATAACCATTATATTCAAAGGCATTTATGCGTTGTTCAGCTTGTTTAGTAAGTGTCTAGGTCTTACAGGCGTAAGTTGCAATGGGAAAGATACATGCTCTTAAAAATCTAGTTTTTTGTAGTTCCATTTGTCCCACTGACCAATAAAAAAAATGTCAGTTGCAGCGAGAAAAAGAATGTTGAGGTGCTCCATAGAACCTGTACTTGTGTATGATTGTGAAGCGTGGTCAATGAGCAGACAAGCTGAAAATATCTGATGACTGTGAAAATGTGGTTTATGAGGAAAATGCAAAGAATACCATGGACCGATAGAAAAGCCGATAAACAAATGCTTCAAGAAATAAATGAAAATCGTAAACTGATTAGAAACATTAGACTAGACAGTCAACATTTTTGGGCATGTTATGAGAAGAAAGGAATTGGAAAACTTGGTGACAATTGACAAGATCGAGGGGAACAGACCAAGAAGAAGGCCGAGAAGTGCTTGCTTGCTTGCTTGTGTTCATTGGCTTGAGCTCCAACGCGAAGTCCTGTATGTCGGATGAAGGCATCCTGTTGTCCAACATCAGTGTGATGGTTAGTTAGTTAGTTAGTCGCAGTTCCAACTTCACAGCAACGGGTCGTCCCCATTATGCTCCGTTCCTGTGCCAGTGAATATCACACAAAACGCTCCCCACTACCCCATGTGAAAAATGGAAAAGACAGGAGTCTCGACAAACAACAGCCCGCACAGATACACTGTGCATAATGCCGCCGCCAGAATGTCAACACACCAGTCCCCCACGAAACACCCAATCCATCTCTGATGGAATCGGGAGTCATTTTCCCATCTGGATGTTTCCTAGATGTTCACCTACACAGTCCACGAACATACAGTTCATCGTCGACGACAGTGGCAGTCAACCAGAAGCCCAGCAGCCACGCATTTCTGCATAAGGCAAAAACTGGTCAACTCTGGGACATAGCCACCTGCCATCGCTTCGAACATGCAGTCACGTTCCAAAAATAAAAACTTGGGCAGATTCAAAAGCATTTCACACGAAGCTCACAGTGTCGCGCCACGCACTCACTCAGTAGCAGGGCGACGGAACCATCAAGCCTCCTTAGTCGCCTCTTACGACATGCGTGGTAGGCTACATTGTTGCTATTCTTTGCTTCCCTTATGGGCCCCGGCAACACCCGTGCCAGATCAGTGTGATGTCATACAGGACCTGAGTTTTGCGTGAGTATCCGTTGTCCCATGTCTGGCTTATTGGTGTGGGGACTGGTGGTTCCTCGCCGTACAGGCAGACACTCTCCGACTTCGGAGGAATCGGCGATCCTACTGACTTTAGCCAGGACCCCGAAGGGACCTGTTGCCCAGGACGCTCGACGAGGACGCGTCAATAGGTCTTGGCCAGTATATAACCCGGCCCTGGTGCCTTGGAAACACCTCTGCATCCCGGCCGAGAAGTGAATACCTGGATGGCTTGGCAACGTGGCATGGTCGAGAAAAGAACACGGAGCTGATCCACGACTCTGGGATCGAGTGAGATGGAAGAACATGACCGCCCACGCTTATAGGCATGGCACATGATGGATGGATGGATCTGTCTCACTCCATAATTTATTCAGTTGTTTTAGCCTTTGAAGAGCAATAGATATTCCGTTTTTTTTTAAATTTCTTTCATTGTGTCACCATTGTTGGTAATCGATGCCCAAATATATTCAAAATTGTCCACCACCTCCACTTTTTCCTAATTAACATATATTTCTTTCTCCATAGTAGTTTTATCTGTATGCATTATTTTTGTTTTTACTGTGTTAAGATATAATTATAAGTTGTAATTTTCACTATTTTTGGGGGGTTGAGATTATCAGGTTTTCTATACCATTTGTGGATAATAATACTGTATCATCAGCATACCAATCTCTGGAATTTCATGATCACCGATATTTAGGGCATCACATTTCTCCCTGGTTATATCATCTCTGACATTTCTAATTATATTTTCGGCATACAGGTAAATAAACAAGTCTATGGAATGCTATGCAGGAATTTGGAATACCAAGGAAGTTAATCAACATGACCAGACTATGCATGGAAGATACTTATAATATAGTAACATATAAAGGCAGGAAATCAGACCCTTTCCAAATAACATCTGGCTTGAAACAGTGTGATGCACTATCGCCGCTACTCTTCAATCTGGCTCTAGAGAACTTTGTAAGGAGGGTAAAGGAGGAATGTGATATTGGAGGAACATCCAAGCTGCTTGGTTATGCAGATGATATAGATATTATAGGGGAAAATGAACAAAAGACATTGGAAATATTGACTCACTTAAAGGAAAAAGCCCAACAGATGGGGCTGGTTATCAACCAAGATAAGACAGAATATATGGTAATTTCAAGAGAAGGAATGGCTAAAAACTCTGGCCACATACAAATAGATAATATGACCATTAAAAGAACGGGAACATACAAATACCTGGGTACAATCTTCAACTGCTCCAACATCATAAAGGAAGAAATACAAACTAGAATCAATTCTGGAAATAAGATATACTATGCACTACAACATCTATTAAAATCAAAGGCGCTATCTCGTAACACCAAGATCACAATATACAAAACACTGATCAGACCAGTTGTGCTGTATGGCTCTGAAACCTGGAGTATAACTAAAGGAGACGAAGCCTTGCTACACACCTTTGAGAACAAAGTTTTAAGACGCATCTTTGGACCCATTAGGAATACACAAAGTGAAGAGTGGAAAAGAAGAAGTAACAAAGACATTTATGATCTGTTTAAGTCCCCGCTAATCACTGGTATCATGAAGGCTAATAGACTACAATCATCATCATCATCATCATTATCATCATCTTCCACTTCTGCCGTCAAGCGTCGTGGGGAGGAATAATTTGCGTTCCAGCGCCCGGTGGACGGCACTGGATAGTGTCATTCCGTGTGGTTGTACAATGTCTCTGATGTCGTCAATCTATTTTCTTCTTGGACGTCCTCGTGGTCTCGTCGCAGATGATCTTTGATGTAAGGCCAGTGATGGTAGTTGCTGATGATGCATTCTAACGACATGGCCAAACCACTTGATCTTCTGTCTTTCAATAAATGTGGCACAAGGTGTTGATCCTACAGTCTGTCTGATAGTAGCATTTCTTACTCGGTCTCGGATTGTTAAGTTGGCAGCTCTCCTCAGGCATCTCATTTCGCAGGTGTTGATTTTGCGAAGGTGTAATTTGGATAAAGTCCAGGTTTGAGATTGGTAGCATAGGGTTGGTGTGAATATGCTGTTTATTATCTGTCGTTTTGCGGACATGGGTATGTTTGGATGTTTCAGTAAGGGTGATAGTTGATATGTAAGTGCACTAGCTTTTTGACATCTGATTTCAATTTCTCTGTCCAATCTGCCATCTTCTGTGATCATACTTCCAAGGTATTTGAATTCTTTAACTTGTTTCAGAGGTGTATTATTTATCTGTATACTTAGTGGGCCTGGCGATCTGCTAACTTGCATTACTTCGGTTTTGGCTGTGTTTATACTCATATTGTATCTGCTGCAGGTTGAACTCAGATTAGTAATATGATTTTGTAGTCTGCCCTCATCGCTGTAAAACAGGCACTGATCGTCTGCAAATAGAAGTTCATTTATTCCCTGTGGGTCAGTTGTTTCATCTGGAGTAAAGAGTTCTAAATTGTCTGAATCTGTTCTGTCGAGACTTGCTTCTTTGGAAATTCTGTCCATGTAGATATTGAATAGCAGGGGAGAGAGCACACATCCCTGCCTCACTCCTGTATTGACTTCTTGTGTTCTTACTGCACTTTGGCTCGAGTGGTACATGGCTATTATGTTTTCTAGCAGTTGCCCTTCTATCCCATAGTCTTCAAGGATGGTCCATAATTTGTATCTTTCTACTCTATCGAAAGCCTTTTCGTGATCTACAAACACAATATTCTGCTGGTCACTATATTCGATAGATTTTTCATAAATTTGTCTACGTGTAAATAATGCATCAGTGCAACTTTTACCTTTCCGAAAACCGAATTGTGCTTTGCTTAACTGTTGTTCAACTATTGGTCTAGCTCTTTGTTCCAAAACTTTTGCATACATTTTCCCTATTTGGCTCAGGAGTGATATACCTCTGTATGTTTCACACTCTCCCTTATTGCCTTTCTTTTTCCATATTGGTACTATAATTGCCTGTTGCCAATCATCTGGGACTTTTCTTTCTTCCCATATAGACTACAATGGCTGGGGCATATAGAAAGAATGGAAGATAATAGGGAAACAAAACTCGCTTACTCTCAGGAAATAAATGACCGTAGACCCCGAGGTAGACCAAGAAGACGGTGGAGAGATAATATATATACAGACCTACAAGCACTTGGAATCAACGACTGGCAAGAGAAGGTCAACCAGAGAGACGAATGGAGACGGATTGTATCTGCAGCAAAGAACCTCAATGGCTCGGAACGCTGAAGAAGAAAAGGTAAATAAACAAGGGAACCGCATACAGCACTGATGGAATCCTTGCTTGATGTCAGCAAGCAATTTGAAAGTCGAATAGTGGCCATGGATATGTGGAAATACAGAAGAATATGTCGTATTACATGGAAACAAAAACAATCAAATACAGAGGTTCTAGAAAAATACTGGTAATGAAAAGAGAGTTGATGAAAGAAATTTTAACAAAAGATGCAAGAGAAATATTTCGGCCACGTTAAAAAAACATAACTTCTTCTTCTTCTTCTTCTTCTTCTTCTTCTTCTTCTTCTTCTTCTTCTTCTTCTTCTTCTTCTTCTTCTTCTTCTTCTTCTTCTTCTTCTTCTTCTTCTTCTTCTTCGTCTTCTTCTTCTTCTTCTTCTCTTATTCTTCTTCTTCTTCTTCTTCTTCTTCTTCTTCTTCTTCTTCTTCTTCTCTTCTTCTTCTTCTTTCTTCTTCTTCTTCTTCTTCTTCTTCTTCTTCTTCTTCTTCTTCTTCTTCTTCAGCATTCCGAGCCATTGAGGTTCCTTTGCTGCAGATACAAGCCGTCTCATTCGTCTCTCTGGTTGACCTTCTCTTGCCAGTCGCTCATTCCAAGTGCTTGTAGGTCTGTATGTATATTATCTCTCCACCGTCTTCTTGGTCTACCTCGGGGTCTACGGTCATTTATTTCTTGAGAGTAAGAGAGTTTTCTTTCCATATTATCTTCCATTCTTTCTACATGCCCCAGCCATTGCAGTCTATTAGCCTTCATGATACCAGTGATTAGCGGGGACTTAAACAGATCATAAATCTCTTTGTTGCTTCTTTTTTTCCACACTCCACTTTATGTATCCCTAATGGGCCCAAAGATGCGTCTTAAGACTTTGTTCTTCTCAAAGGTTTGTAACATAACACTTATAAAAACCATACTGGAAGGCAAGGTTGAAGTCAAGCGAGCAAGAGGTAGACAACGATTCTAGTAGGAAGATAACATCAAGAGATGCTTGCTTGCTTGCTTGTGTTTGTTGGCTTGAGCTCCAGCGCGAAGTCCTGTATGTCGGATGAAGGCATCCTGTTGTCCAAAATCAGTGTGATGTCATTCAGGACCTGAGGTTTGCGTGAGTATCCGTTGTCCCATGTCTGGCTTATTGGTGTGCAGACTAGTGGTTCCTCGCCGTGCAGGCAGACTTCGGAGGAATCGGCGATCTTACTGACTTTAGCCTTGGAAACACCTCTGCGTGCTACATCAAGAGATGAACGAATATTATCTGGCAGAATGTACGGTTAGGGCGAGAGACAAACAGTGCTGTAGATCCATTTCAGCAAACCTTCATTGTGGAGACGGCACTTGATTAATTTATAATAAAAGTGCCATTCACTGTCATCTATTTTTGTTTTTTTAAGTTGCATATTCCCTACAGGACGTTGCAGTCAACAACAGCATTTTACTGCCGTTGTTGATGTCTTGGCAAGTTTTTACGTTCAGTAGTTTGCATTGCTTTCTGAACGACTGGCTCCTATACCAACACGTTAAAACCAGCGCGACACGGTCTGCTGCCAAATCGGTCGCCGCTGTTTTTTGAACGTGGGTAAGCGGCATTACGAATCGCATCCGCAACGCCATAGCTACGGAGACGGCTGTCATCTGCTGACTACGGCTATTGTACGCCTGGTAGTGCAAAAGCCGCGAACTGTGCAGGTTAGGGTCTTCTTTTTGCTCCCGACAGATAAATATCAGGGATTCAAATCATCATGATCGATCAGGAGGGACGACAACTGGTAAAACTCCCTGAAGAAAACAGCACCATAAGACGGGGTGGGCACACAACAACGCCAAGCCCCAACAAGTGCGCGACTATGTCCAGACATGAAAAACCTCACGAGAAAGGAATGAACACAATCAACCCATCAGAAGCCGGGAAACTGACAACAAGCAGCCCAATGTACGAAAGACAAACTACAAGCTACACCGTAAATACCCCAATTATAGCCAAGTCGAAAACTCGAAGGCTGAAAGGGGGTATTCATACCAAAAATTGGATTGGATCGGATAGGGATTCAAATTCGGGTCTCCCGAAGGAGAACCCAGCAAGCTAGCTACGCGGCCAACCGCTCGTCAAAATCAAAATGCTTAAAGTCTACGAACGTTGACGTCGTGAGTTTCCGTGACGAAGCGGACACTACCGAGCATTAATTCTCCGAAACGCTGGCCGACTTTCCTGTGGAAGATTCGTATTTTCATGTGCAGACGTCAAATCAAAAGGAGGTAGTGTCAGTGACAGTTCCCACCTGCGGATTTTTTATGACACCTGTTGAGTTATCATCTCTGTGCAACTACAGTGATTTGTTCAAATTTCGAGGATATCTAGCCTAATCAGCGATGCTGGATAAAGTGTTGCCTGCAACAATTTAATGTTAATATACAGACCCTGTGTGATTTATTTTAAACATGTCTGGGACAGGCGAGGACCGAAGAGAGGAGGACAACAGCAGCAGTGTCAGAGTTGCTATCAGGTGCGACCTTGTTGATGTAATCTGTTTATATTCTGTAATGCATTCTACAAAACGCACTATATGGGTATGTCAGTGTAAAATCACACTCCTTGGTATGCACAGCTCAAGTAGTAGTAGAACAATTTAGCCATTGATTATAATCCTGTTAACTGTAGTGTTCATCAAGAAGGCATTTGAATTATAATTTAATTTGGATTAGTGGACTACTTAGTATCGTTTATTTATAATATTATAATTATATAATTGTTATTCAGATAGTGGATTTCAACTTATCATAAGCCTTATAATATGCTTTGTTATTTCATTATGTATGGATTTTGAAATTATGTCTTTCCTACAGTTGTTTTTCATATTGTGGTATTCATTTTCTTGTGGGTATATTATCAGCTGTTAATTAAATATGAATTGTCTTTAACTCTTTATAACTGTAAATATTAATATTTTGCTTTCCATATATGATATAGATCTGATAGGCATTATTGTTCATGTTATTTATGGCTTAATCTTTCCCCTGCACCTCTCTAGAGCTATTCATCTACAATACATTTTCCACTGTCACAGGCAGATTGTGGTGGGTCAAATATTCAATGAGTGGTTTACTTGTAGGTCATTTTTCTTGTACTCATTAAGTAGTGTTCTATAGTATTATGGATCACGCAAATACCTATTGTATTATAATCAGCACTGAGCATCCTCTAGAGTTTATATAAGCAGCTAAGAATACCTCCTCTCCTATGTCAAATTTAAGTTGCGCTGACAATAGCATGAGCATGGCTTGGTAGAGGTTTGATGCATGGGCTCAACACTTGCTATGGGAGGGAAATACTGGCCTCCCATTCCACTGTGAACTCAAGCCTACACAATGTGATAGTACTGACTTCACAGACCTATAACAGATTACTGCTCTGGGGCTTAAACAATGTTGTAAAGTATCCAGTCTGCTATAGATTCTCATCAGTATTGAATTATAGAAATTGTCAGCTTCCGGGGAACATTAGTATATACCATTTCAAGCATTTTAGTACAGCAGTCATTTCTACAGTAAAATAGATAAGTTACAAAAAATATAGTCTGTAATTTATTATAGTTTCTAGAAATTTACCTAAATAAGATGAGGAGGTCAGCCGAATGGATAAGAGCATGTGTTCTGAAACATCCGGTGTGCTGATGCCGAGGTTAGGGGTTCAATCCCTACACCGGACAGTTGGAATGAAATGTTGACCTCTCGTCCTTGGTTTGGGGACGTAAATTACAAGTACCTCTGAAGTCGTAGTGGGTTTGCCTGATGGCGAGGGACACTGTTAATAGAGAAAGCTAATGCACACAAAATTCAGTCCAGCACTACTAGAAGTAGTGTGTATGGACTACGCTTGAGTTCAAAGCGAGCGAGTGCAAAAACAAAAAGATGTTGATGTTATTTGTTTGGAGGATTCTGCAATATTTTCTTCTTTTCCTAATTTCAACATGGATATCACAGTTGCTAATTTCCATGATTTAGGCATTTCGAACCCCTCTACTTGGTATGTTGAGGAATTGTTTTACTAACCCCTAAGACACAGATCTCAACATGTGTGCATGCGTTGGGGTTGTATTTGTGTGTGTGGGTGGGTGGGGGTGGATGGGTGTGAGTGGTTGGGGGGGGGGGGGGGGGGAGAGAACTAAACAAGTCTCCTTTTTCTCAGGAGCCAGCATGTTTTGTGTGTGTGCAAATACAAAGTAAGTGATTGAAAATTTAGACATCATGTAAACATTTTTCAGGTACTATGATGATCAGGTGCCTGGATTTTTCTATCCTCATTGTATGTGTATATATATATATATATATATATATATGAACTTAAGTTTAAAAAAAAATAATGTCCACTGACAAAACTACATGCCAACAAGAGAACACACATCCCAAAAATGAAGAAATCCGAAAACTTGCAAACTTTGGATATCTTGGCTCCTTAATAACAACAATGTGGACTATTTGAAAGAAGGTATCACGCATACTGGCTATAGCAATGCAGAGATATAACAGTGGTAAGAACATTTGACACAACACCAGCAAATTATCTTTAACATGAGAACCATCTTTGAGAAATGCACAGAGTACAGTGTAGATCTTTATTCTTGCTTCATAGACTACAGCAAGGTCTTTAACTGTGTCCAACATCAGAAATTGTGGAACATTATGAGTGAAATTTCACTTCCAGCCCATTGATCCACTTAAGTGAATCATTATATCATGATCAACAAACAGTCATAGTAGCTGATAAAACAACATGGTTTAAGGCACATAAGAGAGTAAGATAGGGCAGCTTTGTCTCTCCATGCCTCGCATGTGGCTATATTAAACAATTTAGAAGAGAATGAAAACCACAGAAAGGATTATAACAAACCTAAAAAGATACAAAGTTGTTTGTGAATGTCCTTGATTATTTTGTCAGCCAGCTAGTCATGACCAAAGATAAGAGATGCACTAAATATACATTATGTTCAGAGTAAGGATTCAATCACAAATTAACAGCATGTGTCTTATGGCGAAACACCATCTTCTCATACTACACACTGGGAAGTGTGGCCATAAAGCAATCCTACTATGATCTGGAGAGGAATGCTATAAAACTGTTGTACACACACACCGCATACATGAACACAATCAATAATATCACTGGCTGTAAGCAACAGACTTAAGTTTGCAAAGTGATTTCGTTTACCTAAATCTTTGAGCATAATTGATAATGAAGTACACATTTCGCTGTCTTTAAGACAGAACGTCATAATAAAATCATAATATTAAACAGCAGATCAATTTATGTATAAGAGGTCATCATGACCGAATGGATGCTTGCTTGCTTGCTTGTGTTCGCTGGCTGTGATCTCCAGCGTGAAGTCCTGTATGCCGGATGAAGACATCCAATTGTCCAACATCAGTGTGATGTCATACAGGATCTGAGGTTTGTGTGAGTATCCGTTGTCCCATGTCTGACTTATTGGTGTGCAGACTGGTGGTTCCTCGCCGTACAGGCAGACACTCTCCAACTTTGGAGGAGACCGAATGGATAAGATCGCTTGTTCTTAAAAAATATCTGATGTGCTAATGCTGAGGTAGGGGGTTCAACCCCTACACCCGTCAGCTGGACTAAAATATTGACTTCTCGTCCTTAACTTCGGGACTTAAATTACAAGTACCTCTGAAGTTGTAGTGGGTTGGCCTGATGGCGAGGAACACTGGTAACAGGGAAAGCTAATCCACAAGCAAATTTTGGTCCAGTGCTACTAGAAGTAACATGTATGGACTATGCTTGAGTTCGAAGTGAGCAAACCCAGAAAAAAAATTGATGACTAAAGAAGGGAACAGCTTTTTAAGGCCAGTATTTTACAAGTTTGTGTACCCTCAAACTCAAGCTTGAAAAGTAAACAATAAAAATATCATTTCTGGATCCTTTCTGGAAGAGACTCAGAAAATTAACCTGCATTGCATATCAACCTGAACTAAAAGTTTCTATTTAAAAAAAAAAAGATAAAATCAACCTGTAACCCAACCGTGGGTCACAGGAATACCATATGGTTGGCAGTGGGAGTATTGACAAGTATAATATCCTCAAGTCTTTTGTATATATTTTCCTCCTGTGGTTTCTTGGATCTAAGAATCAACATTATAGTAATAATGGACAAGCACATAGATGTTTAATATCCCTCGGCAAATGTCATAAGGTGTAAATTCTGAATGTTCCAGTAACAATAGTTATAATAAAGTCAGATTCGTCCCCTCATACGTCTCTTCTTGCTGAACCACACTTAAATCCAAACTCTAACATCCTTAGCTATGTTGTTTCATCTGTTTTTGTATCTTCAACTAGCAGTCATTCATAGATAATCTTCAGAATGTCTCCCTTGAAGCCAACAAATCACTCTCTTCTTGCCTCACACTCCTGAATCACTCAGATAGTATATTAATGTAAGTCTTTGTAACAAAGAGGTTTCTACGCTTGGTACCTCCTCATGGCACATTTATCAGTTTTAAACTGTATGAACTGAGGATAAGACAATATGATTGCTCTGGTGACTTGAGTAACTGATAACAACCTCAAAGCGGCAGTGATTGCAACCACCACCATTTTCATACTGGAGGCAGTTGACCTACAGACACCATTCTGCTCAGCAAAGACCTTCCCCCTTTTTCTAGCTGGGATCCCCAGCCAGATTTGTCTCCACAATACACAGAACCATTGACTGACTACACTGATATAAACCCAAACATATATGTTGCGTGCTGATTGTTTGTTAACTTCTGATGAATACAAGTATAACAGGTTTATGGCACGCTTTTGTCTTTCAGCCATCTCTTGGTGTTTTCCTCCAATCAGCAACAAACAGTAATTAGCATCCACATTCTCCTGATCGCTAGGAATTAACTGATAAACACCAGCGTGAAGGCTCCACATCAAAAGTGACCCTGATTTATAGACGCTTTCTCCATTAGCTAGCCTGGTATCTACCAGCAAAACTGGATTATATGACCTTTGTCACTAGTGAATGTTCCACATTTCCAACGTTACTCTTTCACACCTCTCCTTTAATACATCATTGTGTAAATGCTCATTTCATTCCCAACAATATATCTCATCATCTGATGCGGGTATCTCATTTACAACCAAAGACAAATGTCATTACTTCATGCTGGATTCATTCTCGATTTTCACACTGTGAATCAGATCTGTGTTAAAATACCCAGAAAATAATCATTTACTGAAAAGACTAAAGTTAATTGCATATCCTTTAAAGGACATTGCAGTCAAGCCCAGAACTTATTGACTGTGATTTACTAGGCAATCTTAGTTCAGTAATTTGTCATTACCGGTCTCCCTGGTTCTAGGGATTACACGACTTTCTCCGCAGTCCCATATAGTCTCGTGAGTAATGTGACATGCGCAAGAATCGGTAGCGGTTCTCTCCGCATCGATAACTTACAGGCTACGTGAGCCAGTCGTTCAGAAAGTAATGGCAAACTACTGAGCATAATCTTGCCAAGAAATTAACAATCAGCTGAAAGATGCTGATGTTGACAGCGATGTCCTGTAAGGGATATGCGAAAAAAACAATTGTCATTTGTCATTGCTTTCTCAATGGCTGTGGTCTCATACCATGGAAATCAGTGCAAAACGGTCTGCTTCCAAATCGGCTGATTTAGAACCCTAACTCAGTATGTCAGCGAATTATGAAACACTGAAAGGGCAAGATGGTTAAATAATACGATGAGTAGTATGCCGGTCTCCCTGGCCTAGGTGTTAGCGTCTTTCTCCGTAATCCCATATATTCTCGTGAGTAACGTATTCTCGTGAGTAACGTAACCTGCGCGGGAATCGGTAGTGGTTCTCGCAGCGTTGGTAACTTACGGAGTATGTGAGCTGGTCGTTCAGAAAGCAATGGTAAACTCCTGAGCGTAATCTTGCCTAGTACATCAATAGCAGCTGAAAAATGCTGATGTGGACTGCAACGTCCTGTAAGGTATATGAAAAAAAAGTATGTATTCCATGTGAGTCAAACTTATATATTTTAATGTATCACTTCTTTCAATTGCCTGCCCATTTGTGAGGTATATTCTTAGCTAGTCTGCTTTCCCAAAGGTACTGTTGAATAAGCACTAGAATACACTGGCCTTCTACAATACATTGACCTTCTACAATACACTGACCTTTTACAATACATTGACCTTCTACAATACATTGACCTTCTACAATACACTGACCTTCTACAGTACATTGACCTTCTACAATACACTGACCTTTTACAATACATTGACCTTCTACAATACATTGACCTTCTACAATACACTGACCCTTTACTATACATTGACCTTCTACAATACACTGACCTTCTAACAATACCTTGACCTTCTACAATACACGGGCCTTCTACAATCACTGACCTTCTACAATACACTGGCCTTCTACAATACACTGACCTTCTACAATACATTGATTTTATACAATACATTGACCTTCTACATACCATTGACCTCTTACAATACACTGGCCTTTTACAATACATTGACCTTCTACAATACAGTGACCTTCTACTATAAATTGATCTTCTACTATACATTGACCTTCTACAATAACATTGACCTTCTACAACAATTGACCTTTTACTATACATTGAACCTTTTACTATACCCTGTGCCGTTTACTATACAGTGACCTTTACTATACATTGACCTTCTACAATACATTGACCTTTTACAATACACTGAACCTTTTACTATACATTGACCTTCTACAATACATTGACCTTCTACAATACACGACCTTTTACAATACTTGACCTTCTACAATACATGACCTTCTACAATACATTGACCTTATACAATACACTGGCCTTCTACAAATACATGACTTTCTACAATACTTGACTTCTACAATACACTGACCTTCTCCAATACATGACCTTCTCCAATACATTGACCTTCTACAATACATTGACCTTCTGACAATACATTGTCCTTCTACAATACATTGGCCTTCACAATACATTGACCTTCTACAATACACTGACCTTCTACAATACATTGACCTTCTACAATACACTGGCCTTCTACAATACACTGACCTTCTACAATACATTGGCCTTCTACAGTACATTGACCTTCTACAATAAACTGGTCTTCTACAATAGACTGACCTTCTACAGTGCATTGACCTTCTACATTACGTTGACCTTCTACAATACATTGACCTTCTACAATACATTGACCTTCTACAGTACACTGACCTTCTACAGTACATTGACCTTCTGCAATACATTGACCTTCTACAATACATTGACCTTCTACAATACATTGTCCTTCTACAATACATTGGCCTTCTACAATACACTGACCTTCTACAATACACTGACCTTCTACAATACATTGACCTTCTACAATACACTGACCTTCTACAATACATTGGCCTTCTACAGTACATTGACCTTCTACAATAAACTGGTCTTCTACAATAGACTGACCTTCTACAATGCATTGACCTTCTACATTATGTTGACCTTCTACAATACATTGACCTTCTACAATACATTGACCTTCTACAGTACACTGACCTTCTACAGTACATTGACCTTCTGCAATACATTGACCTTCTACAATACATTGACCTTCTACAATACACTGACCCTTTACTATACATTGACCTTCTACAATACACTGACCTTCTACAATACATTGACCTTCTACAATACACTGGCCTTCTACAATACACTGACCTTCTACAATACACTGGCCTTCTACAATACACTGACCTTCTACAATACATTGATTTTATACAATACATTGACCTTCTACAATACATTGACCTTCTACAATACACTGGCCTTTTACAATACATTGACCTTCTACAATACATTGACCTTCTACTATACATTGATCTTCTACTATACATTGACCTTCTACAATACATTGACCTTCTACAATACATTGACCTTTTACTATACATTGACCTTTTACTATACACTGGCCTTTTACTATACATTGACCTTTTACTATACATTGACCTTCTACAATACATTGACCTTTTACAATACACTGACCTTTTACTATACATTGACCTTCTACAATACATTGACCTTCTACAATACACTGACCTTTTACAATACATTGACCTTCTACAATACATTGACCTTATACAATACACTGGCCTTCTACAATACATTGACTTTCTACAATACATTGACCTTCTACAATACACTGACCTTCTCCAATACATTGACCTTCTCCAATACATTGACCTTCTACAATACATTGACCTTCTACAATACATTGTCCTTCTACAATACATTGGCCTTCTACAATACATTGACCTTCTACAATACACTGACCTTCTACAATACATTGACCTTCTACAATACACTGGCCTTCTACAATACACTGACCTTCTACATACATTGACTTCTACAAACAACACGGGCCTTTCTACAATACACTGACCTTCTACATACACTGGCCTTCTACAATACACTGACCTTCTACAATACATTGATTTATACAATCATGACCTTCTACAATACATTGACCTTCTACAATACATGGCCTTTTACATACATGACCTTCTACAATTACATTGACCTTCTACTATACATTGATCTTCTACTATACATTGACCTTCTACAATACATTGACCTTCTACAATACATTGACCTTTTACTATACATTGACCTTTTACTATACACTGGCCTTTTACTATACATTGACCTTTTACTATACATTGACCTTCTACAATACATTGACCTTTTACAATACACTGACCTTTTACTATACATTGACCTTCTACAGTACATTGACCTTCTACAATAAACTGGTCTTCTACAATAGACTGACCTTCTACAATGCATTGACCTTCTACATTACGTTGACCTTCTACAATACATTGACCTTCTACAATACATTGACCTTCTACAGTACACTGACCTTCTACAGTACATTGACCTTCTGCAATACATTGACCTTTTACAGTATATTGACCTTCTACAATACACTGACCTTCTACAATACACTGACCTTCTACAATACACTGGCCTTCTACAGTACACTGGTCTTCTACAATACACTGGCCTTCTACAGTACACTGGTCTTCTACAATACACTGGCTTTCTACAATACACTGGCCTTCTCAGAATTCATCACTGAATTTGTCTGTTCACACCACTCCTCCATCTTCTGCAAAATACCTCTGTTCATGTCATGCCTGTAATTCCATCTTGATACAGTACGACATGCTTCTGCGAATGTCAAAGTTCGTCTTGGCCCAGCAGTATGTATTTTGGCCAGGATTGCTGTATAGATAATGAAGAACATCCAGCAATAATGAGGAACCTTGAGGCAGATCAGGACATATATAAGTGGTTCTGATGTCCGTTTCCAAATGGAATGCCACTGTTCTCTCCATCAGTTGAGCTGCAATTCACTTTTACCAGCAAAGGGTCCATCAAGCATTGCATAAGATGTGCAAAGTTTATACATTTATAGGCATCTTCTAGATCTATTGCCACAGTGACTGTTTTCTTCTTGCTTTCAAATCCCTCATATACTTCATATGCAAATGGTTCAGCATATCCCATGTTGTCTATGAGCATGTGTGTACTCTCCAGATATGACATCACTTTGTTAGCCAGTATTTGTCCCAGCAGTTTGTCATGTGCATCCTGCAGGTGATGCTTCTGTAACTGCTGAGTGTGAAGAATCTTGCAGGTTTTAGCAGTGGGTCAGATACTTGTGTAACCAGTCCTCTGATACCTTGGAAGTTGGTATACTGACATTGACATCCTCACAACACAGTGTATTCCTGTAGCACTAACCTGCTTGATGTAGCCATAATGGATGCTCTCAGGGCCTTGGAAGTGGCCATAATGGATGCTCTGAATTTGCCAAGTTCTCCTTAACATCTGATGGCTGATTCTTGCTCCTGTTATAAATTCCTTATTATCTTGGATGTTTCCCATCTTGATTGACTTCATGCAAAATGTCGAAGAAATTATCTTAATGTTTCACTGTCCAAAGCTTGTGAATAGTCTATAAAACATAAACAAGGTCCTTTTTAATGTGATACATTGTTTCATGAGCATCAGTAAACACTACATTCCTTGTTACTTTATGTGCAGCAAACCCAAACTTAAGTTTCCTAAATTTCTGGCTGTATTTTATTTCTTATTCTATGAATCATAATGTGTAAATTGGTAACATGACTCTTTAATATTAAGCTGATTGCTTTTTGTGATTTGCATTCCAATGTTCCTGGTTTCTTAGATATTATGATGAAAAATTATCCAAAGATGTTTGAGGGCATCTGTATGGTGTCATATATCTTATTCAGGTCTTTATTATTTTCTCCAAGCCACATTCCCTAGTTTAGCATCAATCATTTTCAATCCTGAGTACTGTCAGTTTCATTCTCAGATTGCACACAACCTGAATAAAATCACTATACAGATATTACCTCAGATTGTTTGTATTAAATATGTTGTACGTTTGGTGGGTTAGTTTGTGAATCCTCTGGAAGACTGAGTTTTAACTCTTAAAAGTCGGGTGCATTAGCGCTCAGGTCTTCTGAGCTGTGAAAAAAATTTGCATATATAACAGTGGCATTGGTGTAGAGACTTTTATTTCTCACCGGGTACCAGAATACGATCTCCATGGGGATTGTGTTGCAGACCCCCCCCCCCCCCCCCCCTTCACCCTCTCCCAGCTCAGAACCAGCTGGGTGTACAAGACTGATACTGGAACCTTCCATCTGAAGAAAAGCATATTAGACTATAACCAGGTCATGATTCAGCACAGCACATACAGGTGCCTGGCATGAGGCCTAGGCTGGAATGGTTTAGGTATTTCATTGTCAACAGACTCCAACCCCAAGCCCAGTGCAAATGTTTGTGAACAAGACAACTATGGTTTTATTGTCCCCTTGTTTTGGAGAGTTACGTATAATATAGTTGCAGAAACAATCCTCTAGTTGCAATTAGTTGGATATATTGGTAAAATGTGCTAGTATTTAGATGAGCAAAGACTGTTTTATTCATGTTACTTCTAATTGCCTTGATATGCTTCACAGGAATGTAATTATCTCATCTTTGCCAGCAGATATAGGAGTTTGATTTAGTTGATTATTTCAGCTAGCATTTTGGTGAGGGTATTCGCGTGGGCATGCAAAGGCTGCAACATTCCAACCTTCACATATCTCATGGATCATAGGTCATAACAGTTGCTCTCCACTGATTTCTATTCAAGACTCATTTTCCAGCTGTGCTCATGACAATTTTCTTCTTGTTCTCTATTTTGTCTTTCTCTTGCGTTATGCTTACACCATTTCATGGAGTTTGTGTTAATTGATGCTTTTCTCTTCTTTTTATATAAGGCTTTTGCTGATAAATGTCTGCAGCTGTATTGTGAAATATCTTTTCCTGCAGCGTTCATGAAATAGCATCAATGTCGAGTTTTTATTAGTTTAAAATTGTCAAATTGTTTAGACTACAGAAACAGTTGCATTGTTATTCATCTGACAGAAACATTGAAAATACCCTGTGTTATCTCTTGTCTTCATTACTTCCCTGCTGTGTAATTCTTGGTGCTCTTTTATGTGTCTGGCTGTTAATCCTTATTTAGTATTAGGTTTCTTCAATTATTATTTAATTCTATTAAACTGAAATTGAAGAAGGAGTTTGACAGGGATGCCTGTTGTTTCCTTTATCATTATTTCTGACTATAGACTGGGCTATGAAGATATTGCTCCCCTGTGTCAACAAAAAATATACAAGATTAACTAAACACACTTGATGGGAAGTAACAACAATCAGGTCTACAAATTCATAAGGTACAAAGATAATGTGAACATATGTAACAGATGATAATCTGATCTCCCTTGGTGAAAACTTACTTCAAGAGTTGGGATCATACACCTAATTTTGCAGCAGTGTAGACAAAGATGAGAGAACATATAGAAATATTAACTTAAGAATACTTGAGACAAAGGAGCTTTTATAACACTAGGACATTGTTGTAAGGCGAAAAGAAATTAAACCCAGCGCCAGCTTTAAATAGTTAACTTTTATTATAAATCAGTCTTACTGTGTGGATGAGACACCAGAGAACTACTACAACAGTTGTTAGTAAACGACAAACATTCATTAACTGGTCGCTGCGCAGAATAGGACTAACACGGTTTGATATGTTTACTAGTGCGGGGCTTATGGCAAGAACTAGACAGACAGATTTCATCGAATTCAGCACTGCAGAAAAGGCGCTGGACTTGGATAGTAGGATATACATTGAGAAACACAGATTATAGTATAACCAGAAAGTGCTTTCTCTGGAACCGACAGGGAAAACTAAATAGTGGGAGATCCTAAAAGAACACACGGGAAAGAGGATTTCAGATAGAGATGGATGATATATGAAGGACATGAAAGGATCTGCAGCAGATAGCAACACAATAGGACGGCTTGGTGTGAGTTGGTTGAGGGGCTGTGCTCCAATGTGAGGTATATTGAATAATATGGAGAGGACATGCAAGGAACTGTAGGAGATAGCAACAAATCCAATTTTTTTTTTTTTTTTTGGGGGGGGGGGGGGGGGGGGGGGGGGGGGGGGGGGGGGAGGGGGGCAAGGGAGGAG
>JACEFZ010006370.1:0-45030 GCA_014155875.1 Cepaea nemoralis | reverse complement strand
ACACACACACACGATCACCCGCCCGCTTCCTTCACTTCCGCCTCGCTGCCGCTCCGCACATGCATAAACATCTTTTAATCTTCACCCACCATCCACTACTACAACTAACAATAGCCACCATCTTTTCGCCATCTTTAAATCACACAACAAAAACGGATGTCATAAGACCAGAAATAAGTTATGTCCCCTTTGGATCCCCCTTGAAAATGCGGAGTCGATTTCGGGCGGATTGCTGTGACGTCACATAGAGCTATATAAGAAAATATTGCGGAGTTGACTCCGCATTTGGGGTGGCAAAACCTCCTACTATACTACTCCTGTATTCGTCTCCAGTCGTCTTGATTTGTCTTGCCACTGGACTCAGATGGACTTAGGCGAGAGAGTGAGGTCGACGAATTGCGCACCACTTCCTCACTTTAATCCAGTTCATCGAGCAAGTCATTCTTCATCCAACTTCATATAGCGCCTGCAAGCCCTGTGGCGATGGGCGATCGGCGAAGCGACAGGCGTGGGTACGCTGGTAGCCGTAGTTGCAGACCTGCACACAGGCGGCTCAGGCCAAATGGTTGCCTTCTACTGACTGGAGCAGCAGTGGGATTCGGCAGCCCCTTGAGCGACAGCGCAGCCCTCTATAGGAAAGTACTGCTCACCCCCATAGCACGAGGAAGGGGCTAGAAAAGGAGCCCTAAACATTGTCTGCTCCATCATTACCTAACCAGCTAGACGCGGTTCGTTGGTACCCTATACCACAGTCGACATATAAACAAAGTAAAAAACAGGTAAAGCTAAAAGAGCAAACCATATTCCCTTAACAATCGGAACTTGGAATGTACGCACCCTACTTATAGAGACGGCACGTCGGGCCCAGAGAGACGAAAATCACTGATTGGGGGAGAGCTGAACAGGTACAACATCGACATTTCAGCCTTGAGCAAGACACGGCTTGCAGAAGAAGGCCAAATCTGTGAAGTAGGTGCCGGCTACACATTCTTCTGGAGTGGAAGGAAAAGCGAGGAAAGACGCCAGTCCGGTGTGGGATTTGCCATTAAGTCGGCCCTGGTTGGCAAACTAGCTGAATTTCCGAAGGCTATAAATGACAGGCTTATGACCATCAAGTTACCCCTGATTAAAGGAAAGTGGCATGCAACCATCGTGAGTGTCTATGCGTCAAACATGACCAATGAAGATGACGTCAAAACAAGTTCTCTGAGGACCCGCACAACGTATTAACATCTGTTCCAAAGGAGACAAACTTATATTCCTTGGAGACTTCAATGCCAGAGTAGGCAAGGACACCGTATCTTGGAGTGGCATGAATGGAAAGTACGGAGTCGGATATTGTAACAGTAATTGACTCCTCCTACTTCAGACCTGTGCCGAACACGATCTCTTGATCACCAACACAATTTCCGTCTTCCCACGAGAAATAGAACATCGTGGATGTATCCTCGCTCGAAACGCTGGCCCTCATTGACTATGTCATCGTCAGGAGGAGTGACAGACAAGACGTTCGAGTGACAAAATCCATGGTGTTGCAGAATGTTGGATAGACCATCGTCTCATTATATCGGAAATAAACATACACATCAAACAACCACGGCGTCCTCGGGTACAAATGAAAAAAAAATAAATCTAAATGTCACCCGCCTAAACAGAAAAACAAAAAACAATTACAGCTGTCGATTGAAAATATGCTGGAAGACCGCCTCAAAGCTAATGCTACAGCTAAAGAGGATGCTGAAACAGAGTGGATAGCCCTAAATGACATAATTTAGGCTTCTAGGCACATTTGAATGACCCGCTGTCAACATAAAACAAGATGCCTTCAATAACATTCAGAGAGTAGTGCAGCAGAAACTTCGGCACATGCGGGACTCCTGGCTGAGAAAAGGCAGATGAAATTCAAGGCTTTGCTGACAGACATGATATGAAAAACGTATACGACTCACTGAAAGCAGTCTATGGTTCAACATCACCAGACATAGTTCCTCTCCTCAGTGCAGATGGGGGAACATTGGTTACCGATAAAAAAGAAATCCTTCAACGCAGGGCAGAGCATTTCAGCAACATCTTAAATGCAACTTCCTTCTTCGATGATGAAACCATCAACTGCCGTCCTCAAGTTCCCACTAACGATACACTTGATGACATGCCAATCATAGTGGAAGTAAACAAAGCCATCCAGCAACTTTCCAGCGGTAAGGCGCCTGGTCCTGACACCATCCCAGCAGAGATATACAAGGCACGTGGGTGGGACCTAATAGAGCAGTTTCATCAAGTCTTTACAAAAATATGGGTGAACGAGACCATGCCACAAGATTTCAAGGACGCGTCAATAGTTCACCTTTACAAACGTAAAGGAAACTGCCAATCCTGTGACAACCACCGAGGCATCTCCTTGCTCTCAATTGCAGGAAATAAACTCGCCAGAATTCTTCTCAATAGCCTCACGACCCATCTCGATCAAGGTCTTTTTCCTGAGAGTCAATATGGCCTCGGAAAAGTACGAGGAACTGTTGAAATGATTTTCGCTGCAAGGCAACTACAAGAGAAATGTCAGGAACAGAAATCCGAAATGATCTCCACTTTCATTGACCTTACCAAGGCTTTTGATACAGTCAGCAGAGAAGGACTGTGGAAGATTATGGCGAAATATGGCTGTCCACGAAAGTTTGTCCAAATAGTGCGGCTATTTCATGATGGTATGCAGGCAAGAGTACAGGAAAATAGTGAACTGTCTGAGCCTTTTCCTGTCACCAATGACGTGAAGCAAGGATGTGTCCTGCCACCAACACTGTTTAGCCTCATGTTTTCAGCTATGCTGACAAATGCCTTCGAGAACAATACCATTGAAGTAGAGATCAACTACCGCATGGATGGAAAGTTGTTCAATCTTAGAAGACTGAAAGATAAAACCAAAACTAGCAGAGAGAGCTGCTGTTTGCTGACGATTGCACTCCATATGCCAACTCAGAGGCAGACATGCAACACAATGTTTCAGCTTTCTCATATGACTGTGCCGACTTTGGGCTCAATATCAACTTGGAGAAGAATGTAGTTATGCACCAGCCAACTCCAGGGAATAATCACACCGTGCCGAATATCAAGGTGAATGGTCATAGATTAAGTGTTGTGAACAAATTCACCTATCTTGGCAGCACTGTGTCACAAGCTGCCACAATTGATAAAGAAGTGAATGCTAGATTTTCCAAGGCCAGCGCGGCCTTTGGCAGACTGAACAAGAGTGTATGGGATAGAAATCGAATATGCCTGCAAACAAAGTTGAAAGTCTACACAACAGTTGTATTATCCACACTGCTATATGCTTGTGAAACCTGGACAGTTTATCAGCGACATGCTAGGAAATTAAACCACATCCACACAGTCTGCCTAAGGAAGCTACTGAAGATTCAATGGCAAGACAAGATCCCAGACACTAAAGTTACAGAAAGACGTCCATGCCCAGTATCCACACTTACTAATGAAGAATCAGATTTGCTGGGCTGGCCACTTGACTCGCATGCCAGATCACAGGCTCACTAAACGAATTTTTTATGGCGAGCTGCGTTGAGGTAAACGCTCCCAAGGCGGCCAGAGGAAACGCTTTGAAGACACTGAAAATCTTATTGAAAGCTTTTGGAATTCATCTTGACACCTGTGAGACTGCTGCCAAAGACCGAAATTCGTGGCGTATATTATTATACAAGGGTGCAGTCACCTGTGAAGCAACCAGGACTGCAAGAGCTGTGAAGAAAAGGCTGGACAGAAAAACCACTGCGGCAGATCCTCCTCCTGGAAGGTCAAGCATTCTTTGCCCACATTGTCAAAGAAAATTTTGAGACAAAATAGGCCTGATCAGAAATCCCAGAACTCACGGCTCCATACTTTCAACCTCACTGAAAGAAATGAATGGTCATCATCATTCTTAATGGACAAACAACACCATGTCCACGAAAACATTTCCTGGTACACAGTGTGTGATGGGTAGACATTGAAGCCCAGGTCAGTCTGCAATAATTCCCGGCCTTGACGCGGATCCGAACTCATGATTAGAAGGTCTGCAGGCAAGACTACTAGCAACTGCGCCACCACTGAATCCATTACTCGAATCACTTGCAATAAATACTGTAGTGACTGTTTACACGAGGAAAAAACAACGAAATCGATTAGAAGAATCGGTAAGCTATACTAGAACAGTATCACAAGTGACAAAACGGATTTTACGACTGAAGCCTATGTCAGCAAACAAACAACTACACACTGATACATGACAGTTAAAATAAAAACGTTAGTTGCATATCCTTTACAGGATGTCACAGTCAACACAAGCATTATTTTTTTTTTTTTTTTTTGCTGTTGTGATCTCTTGACAAGTTTACGTTCAGTAATGTGCCATTGCAATACATGAAACACTACAAGAAAATGTATATGGAGGTTACCCATGTGTTTCCTGGTTATGGACTTGACTGGCGTGTAGATTAATGTCGCGTGTGAAGGTGGTGAAACTACGGTAATTTTTCTTAGTGCAGTATTATTTTCAGATTACTACAAAATTCCATTGTGATGTTAGCACACCTGAAAGATTCTGATCATCAGAAGCAATCAGCCTTCTACAAATGTTTCGATCTCTTTGTAGTCTTTACACTGTCTATGACGGAACAACAGCTTTGATGACTCACAGATGTCTTTCTCCTGTGGTAAAATTAATCATGTATTGTCTTTAAGATATACCTTTACTTCTAACTGAAATCGCCTCACAATTTCGTCGTTATGGGTGACTACCCGACGGCACCCAATCCATACATAGTTAAAGGAGCGGGGTTTCTGCATACGCCCAGGGGAAGTCAACTCTTCCTCTCTGCTACTATCATGATGTTTATGGGCTGGGTCCTTCCTTGTTCCCTGGCCAAGACCTTTGATCACTACCAGACAGTCCTCTGTCTACAATTCGTCTATAGGGCTGGATATATCCAGTTATTTCCTTTACTTCCAACAGCTCTGGGCAGAGTGGATAGAACTGCTGATTTTTCACTTTCATCCTCTTCCAAGCAGGGGCTTAAAGTCGCGGATTGTCAGGTCTGAACACTCGAGAAGCATCATTGCGAGCTTGGCGTTTTCAGTCTGTAAACGTTTTAGAAAAATAAATACAGTAACAGCAACAGTTGTAGTAGTAGTAGTAGCAGCAGCAGCAGCAGTAGTAGTAGTAGTAGTAGTAGTAGTAGTAGTAGTAGTAGTAGTAGTAGTAGTAGTAGTAGTAGTAGTAGTAGTAGTAGTAGTAGTAGTAGTAGTAGTAGTAGTAGTAGTAGTAGTAGTAGTAGAAGCGGTTGTTGCACACAGTGAACAACTAGGGTTAGAATTGAATTGTAAGAAGACACGGATTATGGTCGTCTCTAGGAAGGATGTAACACCACAAAGTAATATACCAGTAAATGGGCAAATTCTTAAGCAAGAGAATTTGCTCAGCTGTCTCAGAACAGTCATAACATCTGATTGGAGATGCCTTGAAGAGATTAGAACAAGAATTGCCATAGTGAAGGTAGCCTTTTGCAAGATGAAAAACATCTGATGGCTTTGGAAATGTGGCAACGAACATAACCCCCACGCTTATCGGCATGGCACATGATGGATGGATTGAGTAGAGACGAAGTAGAGTATTAGTAATAGTAGAAGTAGTAGTAGTAGTAGTAGTAGTAGTAGTAGTAGTAGTAGTAGTAGTAGTAGTAGTAGTAGTAGTAGTAGTAGTAGTAGTAGTAGTAGTAGTAGTAGTAGCGGCAGCAGCAGCAGCAGCAGCTAGTAGTAGTAGTAGTAGTAGTAGTAGTAGTAGTAGTAGTAGTAGTAGTAGTAGTAGTAGTAGTAGTAGTAGTAGTAGTAGTAGTAGTAGTAGTAACAATTTAAAAAAAGCATGAACAGAATTAACAACATAAGTTATCTCAGAATGAAAAATGGGCGGCAACCATTCGGTTTTAGCAGCGATGTTGGCAGCAAGATATTACATTATGTGGAAATAACGATAACAGATCACATACTCATATAACTCACAGCAGCCAGACAGAAAGAACTATATCGACCGTCCAGGAGTGCCCTATCTCTGTCTATCTTTATTGCTAAATTAACTCTTTTCTCCTGTCTTGTATCATCATGAAGGTTAGTAATATATATGGCCTACTCCCTGCTGTTCTTTGTTGTTTTACCAGTTCCAGTTTCATAAACAACATCCTCTGGGAGTCTTCAGATTACACTGGGTTTTTTCTGGGGAACTGAAGTACAGGATAGGCCTTATTATATTCCATTGTATCATCAATGTCAAAGCGTCCGCTTCCCACAGACTGCCTGTAGGATGCGTTGATTAGCAGGAGAGGTGTATTATTCGGCTGTGTATGTATTTAGCGGTCGCATTCGTCTAACAGTTTGGCTGTTATACTGAAAATGCAATGAGCGGGGTCGGAGAAGGGTCGATTGTCTGCACAGATCGCTTTCGATGTCAGGTAAAGACTGACTACCCATTTCTCAGTGCACTATGGTACACAACGCGTGATGTTCCTAACGCTTTACATTACCCACGGGAGGTTCCGTTACGTGAGTTTATATATAGATATATATATTATGTCCTGCTCTGTGGCGAATGACTTTCGGAAGTAATTCATAATCTCGCATATTACATTTGAAACACAGCTTCGGGTGAGTTGGCAGCGACCGCCTTGCGTTGGTTTTCATACAATGGTATGAGTGCCAGTCATTCAGAAAGCAATGGCAGACTAATCAATCAATCATGTGCATTGCCGGAAAGCGTGGGCGGTCATGACTCGCCATTTCACTCGATCACCAGCGTCGTGGATCACCTCAGTGTTCCTGACTCGTCCATGCGATGTGGCCAAGCCATCCAGGTATTTTCCTCTAGGTCTTCCTCTTGGTCTATTCCCTTCGATCTTGCCAGTTGTCACTAAGTTCTCCAATCCATTTCTTCTCATAACATGTCCAAAATATTTTGAATGTCTACGTCTAATTTCTCTAATCAGTTTACGATTTTCATTTGTCTCCTGTAGTACTTGGTCATTGGTTTTTCTGTCTGTCCATGGTATTCTTTGCATTTTCCTCAGAAACCACATTTCTGCAGCCACCAGATGTTTTTTCAGCTTGACTGCACATTGTCCAAGTTTCACATCCATGCAAAAGAACAGGCTCTATGTATCCCCTCAACACTCTTTTTCTCGTTTCAATTGACATCTTTTTTATTGGTCAGAATGTTTTTCATCGTGCTAAAGGCTACTTTCGCCATGGCGATTCTTGTTCTAATCTCTTCAAGGCATCTCCCATCAGATGTTATGACTGTTCCGAGATAATTGTACCGATTCACTTGATGAAGAATATTTCCATTAACTTGTATATTACATTGTGGTACTTCGTTCTTCCTAGTGACGACCATAACCTGTGTCTTCTTACAATTTAATTCCAACCCCAGCTGCTCACTGTGTACAATAACTGCGTCTACTAATTGTTGTAGATCTTGTGCATTGTCTGCAATCAATACTGTATCATCTGCATATCTAATGTTATTGATGTTTCGTCCTCCAAAGCTGATTCCATTTATATCTTCTACATTCCTGAAAATATTTTCAAGGTATAGGGAAAAAAGATCTGGAGACATTACACATCCCTGCAGACTACTGATATAATAATCATGAAGTGTTTCAGCACAACAGTTGTCGTAAAGCTAGCTCTCTTAATCACTTTATTCCACTGTTGCCTGTCTTCTGTCTCATTACTCAATGCATTGATAATTCTGTACTTCCTTTAAGAAAGAAAAAAATTAATACTGCCCTTGGTCTATCTCACTCTCTGGTCACAACTATTGTCATTCATTAAGTTAAGTTAGTTGCATATCCTATACAGGACGTCGCAGTCAACCTCAGCATGACTGTGCGTGATTTCTTAGCAAATTTACGTTCAGCAGATTGCCATTGCCGTCTCACTGGTCTAGGGGTTACACGACTTTCTCCGTAATCCCGTATACTCTCTTGAGTAACGTGATATGCGCGAGAATTGGTAGCGGTTCTCTCCGCTTCGGTAACTTACTGGGTATGTGAGCCGGTCGCTCAGAAAGCAATGGCAAACTACAGGTCGTAATATTGCGAAGAAATCAACAATCAGCTGAAAAATGCTGATGTTGACAGCAATGTCCTGTAAAAGATATGCGGGCAAAAAAAAGAAAAATGATTGCCATTGCTTGCCGAATGAATGGGACTACCTTTGTATGGGAACCAAAGCAAACCGGTCTGCTTTCAAATCACCCGCAGCTGTGTTTCGAACGCAGTATGCAGGATTACGAATTGCAACGTAACAGTTACGTAACCCCTTCGTCACTGAAGCGGTTTCTTTGTTATCTGTTATATTCTTCCAAAAAGCGAAGAGTATGTTCTCTTGGGAACTTTGAAAAAAACAAACGGGGAAAAGGGGTGAGGGGGGGGGGGGGGGAAATTCCAGGGCGACTCAGTCAAAATTAGGTATCAGAAAATTTCTTTGACATAAACTTGTCTAATCAGATATTGCCCATATTACATGTCCTCGCTCTGATTGGTTTATACATAAATATGGGGAATTGCACTACACATCCAATGCAACTAAAATAGGAGGAAATGGTCTTTTAACTGATTAAATGCCATGGGATAATGAATCTCTCGTGCTACTTCTCGCATCTGCCATAGGTTTATATGTTGCCTAAATGGTCCCATTGCGTTATAATACAACATATCTGCTACCATATTAACAACTTTAAGTCATAACGGTGACACACCTCTACTACCCATTTTCCATCATCCATTTTGTTTGGTTCAATCCAACTTTTTGTTTGCCACCGAACCTGTTAACCTTCTTTATAGCCCTCTTGAACTGCAATGGTAATATCATGAGCATGGTACGGCGGGTTCGTTTTGATTGTGTACCAAGTTTGGTCCAAACCTACCTTTTGTTTGGCACTGAATCATTTAAGATTATTTGACATGTTGATCTTTATCTGTGCCTATATGGATGTTAATTTACATATTCTGTCTCTGGGTCTAATGCAGGACATAGTTCTCAGCCACACATTAATGCCAAAGACAATATAAACGTTAATCTAACATCCATGTAATTTACACACGCCACATGAAAATCAACAGCCAAAATAATAAAAGTGAATGCAATAAAATTCCAAATCGGAGAGAGATAGCAGTAATTGATCGATTGAATCAACAGGCACAATACCTTATCCTTTTGCACTTAACAAATTAATTATCACAACACACGCAGTGACATTACGGGGATAAGCAGAAATACAATCATGCAAGCAAACAAATAATTGCAAACAAAACAACTGGTAGAAATAAAAACACAAAAAGTCAACACGTGAAAGAAACGTTTACATTCAAACAAGTTACATTGTTTCATACATTCGAATAAATTTGTTTATACAGAACAATACTCGAAATAAAACTGACTACAACAGGCGGACAGAAAATGTATTGCATCTCATTAAATAAAACAAACAGACGATCAGGGTGGACATCTGAGGTAAGATAGACATGAACAGAGTCGCAGATAAAGGTGTGGCATTATTGCGCAACCTGGTAGGCAGTTAGAAGAAAATAAACCCCCACACCTTTAAATGATGGTAGTGATTGCGGAGGAGCGCGAGTGGGAATGTACCAGCTTTACCCTAGTGAGAGGAAATTCAACCTGAAGACTAATGTCATGGCAGAGCAGACCATGTCCCAAGCCTTTAGGATAAAAGCTCCGACAGGCGGACAGTTAGAGTATTGATTATGTGGTTGTTTCGGGGTTTGAAATTTATATATTGAGCACAACCCACTACTGGCAACGCCGATCACATTCTGGTATGAACCTAAGGCCTATCCATGTCAATATGGAAGCACTATACTCGAGTTTCGCCCTCATTTGAGCTCGTCAGTAGTGCATATCCCTGACCGGATCCGGAAACAGTCCCGGATCACGCGTGTGAAGCGGGTGTGTAACCACGCGGCACACACTGGACACACCAAATTATCACAACAGAACATCACAACGCTACCCATCGCAGGCTATGCTCAAGATTGCCCAATCGCCGCGACCGACGTCCGTCAATCCATGGGACCCGAACGATCAGGACTTCTCACTGGCAAGGAACACCAGGCCTCCTAAATCCAGTGAGCAATAATTAATTGATTATGTGGTTGTTTCGGGGTTTGAAATTTAAATATTGAGCACAACCCACTACTGGCAACGCCGATCGCATTCTGGTATGAACCTAAGGCCTATCCACGTCAATATGGAAGCACTATACTCGAGTTTCGCTCTCGTTTGAGCTCGTCAGTAGTGCATATCCCTGACCGGATCCGGAAACAGTCCCGGATCACGCGTGTGAAGCGGGTGTGTAACCACGCGGCACACACTAGACACACCAAATTATCACAATAAATAGTTAGTGTCACAAATACAGTTAGAGTATTGCCTTGCTAATCCGGCAGCTTCTGCAGCTTGGCTTGTTGGAGACGTATTGGCGTTACACATGCTGCACTGGCAACGCGTGGTTTCTAAATTCAGTCCAGGCTTTCTGCCACGAAGGAGGTTAAAGTTAATTGCGTATCCCTACAGGATGTAGCAGTCAACCCTAGATTTTCAAGACTATTTGTGATTTCTTGGTATATTTACGTTCAGTAGTTTGTCATTGCTTTCTGAACAATCGACACTCATACCATTTTATAAAAATCAACACAATGCGGTCTGCGATCAAATCGCCCGCAGCTATGTTTCGAACGCGGTATGCGTGATTACGAATTGCGTCCGTAACCTCATAGCCACAGAAACGGCCATGGAGAGTATAACTCCATTTTGTAAACCATCGTCTGTCAAACGGCACTGTGTCAGTCAGTCAGTCAGTCAGTCAGTCAGTCAGTCAGTCAGTCAGTCAGTCAGTCAGTCAGTCAGTCAGTCAGTCAGTCAGTCAGTCAGTCAGTCAGTCAGTCAGTCAGTCAGTCAGTCAGTCAGTCAGTCAGTCAGTCAGTCAGTCAGTCAGTCAGTCAGTCAGTCAGTCAGCCAGTCAGTCAGTCAGTCAGCCAGTCAGTCAGTCAGTCAGTCAGTCAGTCAGTCAGTCAGTCAGTCAGTCAGCCAGTCAGTCAGTCAGTCAGTCAGTCAGCCAGTCAGCCAGTCAGTCAGTCAGTCAGTCAGCCAGTCAGTCAGTCAGTCAGTCAGTCAGTCAGTCAGTCAGTCAGTCAGTCAGTCAGTCAGTCAGCCAGTCAGCCAGTCAGTCAGTCAGTGATTGCATTGTTATATTAGATTCCAAGTGCCGCAGTGCTTTCAACAGTCGCTTTGGTACATCTCATCTCATCTCATCATGTTCCTCTTATAACTTGTATTGTCAAGGTAAAAACTCTCACTTAATGCCTATAGTAACTTGCGATGTAGGACAGGGAGCATCTTGAGTCTGAGGAATTAAGGCCGCCTGGCTAGTGCAGGTTAGAGATTTTAATTTTTGTTTTTTCCCCTGGCAGAAAAAAACTCTACGTCTTACCGAGGATTCGAACCCAGGTCTCCCGAAGGAGAGCCCGGCATTATAGCCACTCGGCCAGCCGCTCCAAAGAACAGGGGAACTGCTGCTAAAGGACACTTAAAAACAATAAAACGTAACATCAGTACAGCAGCAGGTGACTCATTCGGGAAGTTCCGTGGCCAAGTGGTCACATCGCCTGCCTCGCGCTCCGAAAGTCGTGGGTTTGGTTTCGGGTTACGTCGTTCCGTTCGCGAAGTCAGTTTTATCTGAGACTCCTAGGGTCGTCGCTGGAACTACGGAGTTCGTGCTTTCGACAGCTGTCCTCCGGAAAGAGGTCAAGCCACATGGGGTAAAACAAGGTTCGATGAAGTTATTCCCTAAACGAAAAAAAAACATTTTTGCCACTCTTTCAGATCTCTAACACAGCAAGTGATAATATGCATATTATTCTGTATTTATATTACGTTGTCCACCACATATGTGTTCTTTGAACTTCAGTTTGCATGGAATGATGTACAAGAGAGAATAATCGTCCACGTTTCTTTCTTTCTTTCTTTCTTTCTTTCTTTCTTTCTTTCTTTCTTTCTTTCTTCTCTGGTACAACCGCTGTCATACATCTCCCAATGGAAGATATGCCCATAATGAACTCAGATCAAGCTGTCTGTAGACTTGTTCACGGTTATTTCGATTTTGCAATGATCGTTTTCTACACGAAGAATAATGGGGACACAGGGCGTGCTGGGATAACCCGCGTGCTGCGATGTCGCTTCCTGGTCAACATTCCCAGAACAATTCCTGGGACCCATTTTGGGCTTGGTCGACATGAGAGCTCAGTTCCATATAAAATATCCGCCTCGATGAGCATTCGAACACATAACCACCGGGTTTTGGCAGACAACCAGGCATGCAAGCCACTGCACCACCTCGCCACCCTCGCCTAGGCGTACACTACTATAATGTATAAAGTCAAACCACTGCAGTCGTCTATTTTTACATATATTCAATGCCGTTAGCTTCTATCTTTAGCCAACGGACCTCGAGTCCTGAAAGGTATTATAATTAAAGTGACACTTAAATATTTACTTACCAGGTTTCCTACATCCCCCAAAGACATCCTTGACACACCCAGCACGAATGTATACACCCTCGGCTATATTTAGCTTGGCAATGAAGTTTGCTTTCCCCACTTCTAGTATGGTCCCTTTTGTTATTGATAGTTATTGGTTACCAGAAGGATACATCTCTGGGGGAGATCCCAGCTTCGTGAAAAGAATGTTATAATTTTACATGCGGATGCATAAATGACGAGGAAGGGAGTAGTCACCTCATCGCATAGTGTTTTTCGTGAATTAATAGCAACAAAGTGTTGGTTAGAAAGAGCATGAGTCAAGTTTCCTAACATATTAGAATAAACGTTTGTCATTATGGGCTTTCTAAATTAACTTCATCTAACTTTCTTTGGTACTTCACTACTCTATGCCGTCTGGCGTGGCATGCTTATTTGATGGTAGATTTATGAACTAAGACTAGCTCGGTCGCTTGGTATGCTGAGATGTTGTGGGTTTTTAAGGTGGTAATGACTTCGTCGATCCATCTTTTTCGTGGTCTTCTCCTGCCTCTCGATGTTTTCATGATTATGTTGTATGCACTTGCTGCTGGCGGCATTCGGTTCATTCTCACTAGGTGGCTGAGTCACTTAGGTCTTTGCCTATCAATGAATTTAACATCTGGTGTTGCTTCAACTGTTTTATAGATCTCCTTGTTTCTTATATGGCCCTTTCTTGATTTGTTCGCTGCTTTCCTCAGGCGTCTCATTTCACAAGTAGTGAGTTTTCTTTCTTGTTCTTTAGTTAGTGCCCATGTTTGGTATTACCAGCACAACTTTGGTATAAGAATTGCAATAATAATGTTCTTCTTAATTTCCACGGGGATAGCTGGGTGTTTCAGTATGGATGTAATTTGATATGTACCATTACTGGCTTGTTTAATTCTTGTCTCCATCTCTCTTTCTAATTTACCATCTAATGTAAAGATGCTCATCTGAGACAAGAAAATCTAAACAAATGAAAGGGGTTTTGCTATAAGTAAAGCAGTAAAGTACACTTTTACTTACTTTAGGGCCTTGGGTATATTGTGCTAGATCCATATTTGTATAGATCAATCGGCACTTCGTGGATGATGTGGTCAGTGTCGATTGTCGACGGCATTTACTTCCCAAGACAGTCCCTAGTACCAATTTTAAGGTTATGTCAGTCTGAGAGACGAGGTCAGTTTTAAAAATCTGAATCCTCCCAGGTGCGGATTGAATTCATGACCACCGTGCGGGAAGGTGAGCGTGGAGCCACTACCAAACCGCGACTCCAGGACTTTGCCTTACAATGAACTAATTTGCCATTTGCACTCGTTTATCTTCAGCCCCCCTAGTGAGCTCTTGACGACCCTTCTGGACTGTTGATAAGCGGAACGAACTATGACAACTGATTAGTTTTCCCACCGACATCCTACACTGTCACATGCTAATTCTTGTACAGTTTTAAACACATTTAGATTTGTCGTGTCATCAACTGCAGAGTCAGCGGGTAAACATGTGTTATTGTGTAACCGTATTATCTCCTTCTTGTAAATGTATACTCTTAGAAACGCTTTCGCTTTTACCACCGGGAGTTCTTCCCAGGCGAGGTCGTTAAGCCGCCTACCTGGAGCCCTGAAGTTCAAGGATTTCTTTCCGGACTTCATTGTTCGCTTCCCGAGTGCAGTTGTTTCCAAGACCGCCGGGGGTCGCCGCTTGAGCGACGGACTTTCATGCTCTATGTCACGCTTTCGGCAGGATGTTCTGAGTAAAGAGACCGAGCCTTGTGTTATACAGCCATGTGCAATGAATTCATGCATCTCACATTTAACCCTCCCCTTTCTCTTTTAGCGTACTTTCCTACATTGAATTTGATAGCGGCTTCTGAACTTTCTACATACAATCTGATTGCGGGTATTGTACTTTCTACATACAGTCTGACTGCGGGCGTTGAAAAGAAGTTCGGTAATATAATCAAGTCAGCGAAAACAATCTGAATTCAGTGATAAAACCTCCGCCACGCAACAAGCACGACATGAGATTTCTGATCGTCAGAAGGAGTCCCCGTTTCTGGAATGTTTCGGCGATTTACTTTCCTGACGCTGTCTGGGGATGTTACATCCATGCTATGACTCCTGTTGTCGTTCTCCTGCCGCGCGTTCGTACCCTGTTTCGTGACGTTCGAGTCGTTTTTCCACGTGTCCCACAAATGCGTATTGTGCCTGTTCCCAAGCCATCCCTTTATCGTGGAAGAGAACATCCGTGCACCTTAGTGCATCGTGCGCTTAGTCATTTTCCTGCACCTTTGGCCGTGAGAAGCCAGCTTTATCGCCGGCCGTTCGCTTCTGTCGTCCCTTCCACGCTGGCGTTTCGTTATGCACCAGTACACGTTACTTGCCATGTTGCCTTCTTCGTACCCCGTTCATGGCTCACGGAGCCGCACTCCTGCTCGTCTCTAGGAAGCCAGCGCTTGGTTCTGGGTTTTGATTCCCCATCCATCACCCCGTCTTTGCTGAGAATGCCGTCCTGGCAAGACGTTTTACAACACCATTGGCTGGAAGTTGGGCTCCGGCAGACATTTCACAGTCTTAAGTTAACCGCACTTGATGGAGGGATGAATACAGAGAGAACAACCTGCAGTACCAGTTCTAGATCTTAGATGAGAGATTGACTAGTTTCGAAGTTAGACTTTGGATATACGTCTAGTTTCAATGTTACACTTTGGATATACGTCTAGTTTCAATGTTAGACTTTGGATATACGTCTAGTTTCAATGTTAGACTTTGGATATACGTCTAGTTTCAATGTTAGACTTTGGATATACGTCTAATTTCAATGTTAGACTTTGGTTATACGTCTAGTTTCAATGTTAGACTTTGGATATACGTCTAGTTTCAATGTTAGACTTTGGATATACGTCTAGTTTCAATGTTAGACTTTTTATATACGTCTAGTTTCAATGTTAGACTTTGGATATACGTCTAGTTTCAATGTTAGACTTTGGATATACGTCTAGTTTCAATGTTAGACTTTGACTATAACGCGATTTACAGTCATGAACGTAAACCATATTACTGCAATAATGTTTCCCACTCAAAGTTCAGATTGTTCCAGAGCCAGTACGAGGGCTTTCTGACTGATTCGCCCATTTGCTTCTGTGCTGAGATCTTGCTCATTGCTTTTTCTGTCTGTCCATGATATTCTTTGCATTTTTCTCATAAGCCACATTTCCACTGTCATTTGTTTTTACTTTAGCTTGTCTGTTCGTTGTCCACGTTTCACATCCATACAAAAGTGCAGGTTCTATATAGCACTGCAAAACTCTTTTTCTCCTTGCAATTGCCATTTCCTACAAGCCGCGGCCAAAACAATGCTGTAATAACTTAGCCTGCTTACGTTTATTCCACGTTGACTCACTTTATTTATGGCCTGGCAAATTTTCGCTGCATCTCGTCAGGTGCATACTGCAGGCGTTATATATCAAATGAAGTGGATATATGAATAATACTTAAGCTGAAACAATTAAAACACATAGTCACTGGTATTGTTCGAATGTGGAACATCTGCCATCCCTAGAGTAATTTCAAATTTACCACGAACTATTACTGTTTGAACAAAACTTATTGAAGGGCCACAGGTGACATAAGACATCATTTACACGGGAAGGCAGCTTAAAGCCTTAGAGCTAGGGTAAGAGAGAAATGTCATGAGAGAAAACAGGTAAGTGTATCTGGTTGAAGATGGGCCTAAATGCTAGGTGAGGGGGTGGGAGTGTGTGACGGCGATCTGATGACTGGAGAGTAGCACATCCTGATTTGTTGTGTGCAACGGAATCTCATCTCATCTCATCATGTTCCTCTTGTACCTTGCGTGGTCGAGGTGAAGTATAAACAGCGGGAGAATGCCTGCTTATGGGCTTCATGTATCGATATTCTCATGGACTCTGCTATTCCATCCGTTCATCGTTTAAGTGGTCAGCCTCTCCCTCTGCTTCCATCTGGTCTGTACATCATTGCTTGTTGTGGTATACTATCAATTGGAAACCTAGTTGCATGGCCAAACCATTTTTCTTGATGCCTTCTAATAAGATCTAGCTTTGCCATAACTCCCATTTTAGTCCTAATTTCTTCATTTCTGATCTTATCTCTTCTTGATATATTGAGTATTCTTCTCAGGAATCTCATTTCTGTTGTTGTTATTTTTCGTTTCTCTTTTTCTGCCATTGTCCAGGTTTGGCATTGGTAACATACAGTTGGTTGGAAGATTGTGTTGTAAAGTGCTTTCTTAGTAGCTGTTGATACACGTTTGTTCTTTAGTATTGGTGCCATTTGTCCAACGAGTTGGTTTGCCTTATTGCATCTATTTTCGATTTCGTCTTCTGATTTGCCGGTTGATGATATTATACTTCCTAGGTACTCGAAACTCTTTACTTGTTTCAGGGGATGTTCTTTTAGGTGAATTATTTTTTTTTCTTCTTTAGATATAGTCATTACCTGTGTTTTACTAGTGCTAATTTTCATGTTATGTTCCCTACACATTTCGTTTAGACTATTCTTGTGATCTTGTAATTCATCTTCTGATTTGCTATTAGTGCTTGGTAATCAGCAAAGCTCCCCCGATGGTGTTTCCACCTTGTCGTGGTGGGGTCAAGAAGACGGTGGAGAGATAATACATGTACAGACCTACAAGCACTTGGAATCGACGACTGGCAAGAGAAGGTCCAACAGAGAGACGAATGGAGACGGATTGTATTTGCAGCAAAGAACCTCAATGGCTCGGAAAGCTGAAGAAGAAGAAGAATCAGCAAAGACTTCTCTAATGATGTAATTTGCAGATGGTTCTTCTTATGTGTTCTCATCATGCGGTATTCTTGCGGAACGAAATTTCAGTTTATTTTTTTAATATTTTTTTCTTTTGGCACTCGCTCGCTTTGAACTCAAGTTTGTCCATATAAACTACTTCTAGTCGTGATGAACTGAATTTTGCGTGTGGATTAGCTTTCCTCAGGCTAACCCACTCCGACTTCAGAGGCATTTGTAATTTACGACGCCAAGTCAAGGACGAGAAATCAACATTTCAGTCCAACTGTCTGGTGTGTGGTTTGAACCCTTACCTCGACATCAGCACAACGGATGTTTAAGAACACGCGTTCTTATTCATTCGGCCATACTGACCTGCATTTCAGAGTATGCTACTCAAAACATAAACTGGGAAGTTCCACGTGCAATGGCTTGCATCGATCGACAAAACGAAAGGCAAGAGCGAATTAAAGATTTTCTGTGCAGGATATAAGAGTGTGTTAGGAAGTGAGCAAATAGGTTGTCTGCTGTCGTTCTTGTTGGTGGATGGGAGTCTCTGTGGCGAAGTGGTCAAGCCGTTTGACTCGCGCTCCGAAGGTTGTGGGTTCGATTCCGGGCCGCACCCTTCGGTTTACGAGTTAAATGTTTCGGAGAATCCTGTGGGTCGTCGCTAAAAGCTACGTAGTTCGTGCTTTGTGCGACGCTTTCCGCGCTGCGGAAAGAGACCGAGCCATATGGGATAAAACCCGGTGCAATGAAGTCGACCCTGTCGACTTTTAAGCGACTTTCTTGTTGGTGGCGACCCTCTTTCTGACAAGGCTGACGTGGTGAACGGTCTCAAGGTCTAAGTGGAAAGTGCAGCAAAACAGCAGTGGCCCATTGCCTAGAGAGGCTTCATCGGCGGGGAATGAGCAGAGCGACTGGACAACACTCAACACGTAGGTGAAAGTGTAAAAAAGTCTGTTGCATATCCTTTACATGAGTTCACAGTCAATCTCAGCATGTTTTGGCTGCTTGTGATTTCTTGGAAAGTTTACGTTCAGTAGATTGACATTGCTTTCTGAATGACCGGCACCCATACCATTGTATGAAAGCCGAAACAACGCGGTCTGCTTCCAAATCACCCGCAGCTGTGTTTCGAACGCGACATGCGGATTGAGTATTACGTTCGTAACCAGTTCGCCACAGAGCCGGCAGGAAGAGTAAACGGACGTTTAATTAGGCTGCCATAGATGCCATCAGCATGGGGATTCGTTGTTGGCGTCTGAAGATAGTATAAACGGACGCTTAATCAGGCTGCCATAGATGCCATCAACATAGGGATTCGTTTTTGGCTTCTGAAGAAAGTGTAAACGGACGTTTAATCAGGCTGCCATAGATGCCATCAGCATGGGGATTCGTTGTTGGCGTCTGAAGATAGTATAAACGGACGCTTAATCAGGCTGCCATAGATGCCATCAGCATGGGGATTCTTCGCTGGCTTCTGAAGAAAGTGTAAAGGACGCTTAATCAGGCTGCCATAGATGCCATCAGCATAGGGATTCGTTGTTGGCGTCTGAAGAAAGCGTTGGAGCAGGCTTGAGAATACTTCGAGCACAAAGATGCTGATTGAACTCAAACTTATACAGATACGTACTAACAAGGCAGAATACTGTTCATTCTTCATTTGTCATGTCGATATGGGCTGTCATGATTCGCCATCTCAATCGATCACCAGAGACGTAGATCCGCTCAGTGTTCTTGTCTCTGCCATACCACGTTACCAAGCAATTCAGGTACTTACTTTTCTGCCTTATTCTCTTCCCCCTCGATTTTGCCAGCTGTCATAAACTCCTCCAATTTATTTCTTCTCATAACGTGACCAAAACTACTGTAAGGGCGGCATAATTTTCGGCAGAGAATGTATGGATTGGTGGAATGGGACAGCAGAGTCTGAAATAAAGCTGCTGACAGAGGATATCGCTTTTGGTTGGGATGGGGGGAGGGGGGTGGGATGATTTCATAGTTTACACCGACGGATGGAGGAAGTCTGGCTGGCTTGGCTTGTGTTCGTTGGCTTGAGCTCCAACGCGAAGTCCTGTATGTCGGATGAAGACATCCTGTTGTCCAACATCAGTGTGATGTCATACAGGACCTGAGTTTTGCGTGAGTATCCGTTGTCCCATGTCTGGCTTATTGGTGTGCAGACTGGTGGTTCCTCGCCGTACAGGCAGACACTCTCCGACTTCGGAGGAATCGGCAGTAGTTAGAAAGGCGCAAAACGGTTAGTATTTGGAGGAGCCTCCTCAAATGACCTTGACCTCGGTTGATTTTCACTCCCCCTCGGTCATGAAGTTGGGTGGGTATTTAGGGGTGGTATCTAGGTCATATCTAAGGGCGATAATTCTAAGATTTTATGTTTCTAAGGGCAGATAACTATTGAGTGGGTGTATACAAATTTTAATTAATTATTATAAAATAAAATAAAATAAATAAAAAATAAAAATAAATAACAACGGGGTGCGGGGTGGTGGCGAGGGGGTGGGCGCGTGGGGTGAGGCTAGGCGGTTCGGGTTTAAACACTATCAGGTATATAATACTTTTTTATTAAATCATGTATAAACAATACAATGCATATTAAATAAGTAGCGGCATAGTGGAAAATTCTCCCCCGATGGTGTTTCCACCTTGTCGTGGTGGGGGAGCTTGAGTTTCTCAATGACCCTGAGAGCTATGCCGGCGGTAGCGTAGCTACCAGCAGGGCCTCCCAAGCCGGACAGGTCAAAGGGTAGAGAACAGACAAAGAGAAACACCCTGGTCCTCCAGGTTGGGAGTTGAAGCGTGGGGTTAACATCCCCACCTTTGTAAAAACCTTTTTTTGTTACGAAACAAATACATGAGCCTCGATATCGGACTGACTTATCTGGACAACGACCTTGGAACGTTAAAGGACTTTTGAGATTTGGAACATGGAATGTACGGACACTATATCGAGCTGGAGCGGCCGAAGAACTAACCCGGGAGCTGGTTGAATATCAAATGGATATCACAGCAATTCAAGAAATAAGGTGGCCAGGAGAGGGTACTTTAGAGCAAAATGGAATGATTATAATATATGGAGGAAACACCCAAAATAAACATGAATTAGGAACAGGATTTGTCATCAAAAAAGAGTTATGGGGGAACGTTTTAATCTTTAAAGCTTTTAATGACAGGATTAGTAAATTACGAATAAAAGGTAAATGGAAAAATATAACGATGATTAATGTACATGCACCTACTGAAGAGAAAGAAGATGATATTAAAGAAGACTTTTATAATGATCTGGAAGATGTCATAGAAGAAACCCCCAAACAGGACATCCTGATTGTGCTGGGAGACTTCAATGCAAAAATAGGTAGAGAGCAAACTAATAAAAAAAAAGTGGCCGGTATGGAAAGACTACATACAACTTCAAATGATAATGGATGGAGAGTCATCAACCTGGCAGAAGCCAAAGGACTGCAGATTAGCAGTACCAGACTACAAAGAAAGGATATACACAAACAAACTTGGAAATCATGTGACAAGAGAACCTATAATCAAATAGATCACATTTTAATTAACAACAGAAATGCATCAAACATACAGCAAGTCAGAAGTTATAGAGGAGCTGAGTGCCACAGTGACCATTTCCTCGTTGGAGCAAAATTTAAAATAAAACTTAAGAGAGCTTTCTATACTAAATTACAAAGATTACACTCAACATATAACAGAGAAAAACTACAAGACATTACAGTCAAAGAGAAATTTACAGATGAAATAAAATGTAAACTTGAAACTTTGCAAAACCCTTTGGAGGAAAGCGTTGACCAAACTTGGTTGAACATCAAGAATACAATTCAATCTACCGCAGAAGAATGTCTCGGTGTGTTAACCACGCATAGAAAGAACAGATGGTTCAATCAAAAATGTGAAGAAGCAGTCACTAGAAAGAAGAATGCCAGGACATGTATGGTTAAATGACATCAATAACATCCAAAAGGAAGAGCATTATAGAAATGAATGTAAAGAGGCTACAAAAATAGTCAGACAGCAGAAGCGAGAATATATGAGTAATATAATCAAAGATATGGAAACTAATCACCAGAAAAATGAATCCAGAAAATTTTTTAAAGTACTGAAGTCAATGAAACGAGGGCACCAACAAAACACATATGGTTTAAAAGACAAAAATGGGAATATGATAAATACCAATGAGGAAATGTGCAACACATGGAAAGAATATTTTATTGAATTACTAAATTGTGAAGCTCCAAGTAACATTTTCCCACAGGAAGAGGTTCTAACATGCGAACCACAAATTGAAGAACCTACATTTGAAGAAATCCTATATGTAATCACACGACTTAAAAACAATAAGGCAACTGGGACTGATGGAATTGCTGCTGAATTTATAAAGGCAGGTGGCCATGCATTACATCTAAAGCTATACGAACTAATAATAAAAATCTGGAGGACAGAAGAATTACCCCATGACTGGAAAGAGTCATTATTGATACCTATCTTTAAGAAAGGAGACAAGTTCCAATGTGGAAATTATAGAGGAATATCACTACTGTCCACAAGCTATAAGATACTATCCGCAGTATTACTAAATAGACTAAAACCATATTCAGAAGACATATTAGGTGACTACCAGGCGGGTTTTAGACAAAACAGATCAACAATAGATCAGATATTTATCTTACGACAAATAGCCGAGAAACATTCGGAATATAAAAGAGATCTCCATAACATTTTTGTGGATTTTAAAAAGGCTTATGATAGTGTCCATAGGAATAGTCTATGGAATGTTATGCAGGAATTTGGAATACCAAGGAAGTTAATTAACATGACCAAACTATGCATGGAAGATACTTATAATATAGTAACATATAAAGGCAGGAAATCAGACCCCTTCCAAATAACATCTGGCTTGAAACAGGGTGATGCACTATCGCCGCTACTCTTCAATCTGGCTCTAGAGAAAGTTGTAAGGAAGGTAAAGGAGGAATGTGATATTGGAGGAACATCCAAGCTGCTTGGCTATGCAGATGATATAGATATTATAGGGCAAAGTGAACAAAAGACATTAGAAATATTGACTCCCTTAAAGGAAAAAGCCCAACAGGATGGGGCTCGGTTATCAACCAAGATAAGACAGAATATATGGTAATTTCAAGAGACGGAATGGCTAAAAACTCTGGCCACATACAAATAGATAATATGACCATTAAAAGAACGGAAACATACAAATACCTGGGTACAATCTTCAACTGCTCCAACATCATAAGGGAAGAAATACAAACTAGAATCAACTCTGGAAATAAGATATACTATGCACTACAACATCTACTAAAATTAAAGGCGCTATCTCGTAACACCAAAATCACAATATACAAAACACTGATCAGACCAGTTGTGCTGTATGGCTCTGAAACCTGGAGTACAACGAAAGGAGACGAAGCCTTGTTACAAACCTTTGAGAACAAAATTTTAAGACGCATCTTTGGACCCATTAGGGATACACAAAGTGGAGAGTGGAAAAGAAGAAGTAACAAAGACATTTATGATTTGTTTAAGTCCCCGCTAATCACTGGTATCATGAAGGCTAATAGACTACAATGGCTGGGGCATATAGAAAGAATGGAAAGATAATAGGGAAACAAAACTCGCTTACACTCAGGAAATAAATGACCGTAGACCCCGAGGTAGACCAAGAAGGCGGTGGAGAGATAATATACATACAGACCTACAAGCACTTGGAATCAACGACTGGCAAGAGAAGGTCCACCAGAGAGACGAATGGAGACAGATTGTATCTGCAGCAAAGAACCTCAATGGTTCGGAACGCTGAAGAAGAAGAAGATAGTGGAAAATTCTGGAAGGTAGTACCGGGAAGTTATACGTCGGCAAGTGTGGGAAAATCTCCGGCGTGTATGACGGTGGTCGGTTTATAACAGACGTGAAGGGGGTGCATACGGAAAAGTCATTAAGTAAAGGGTTGTAAAAACGTGGGTGAGTGGTGTGTTAAAATATTTTGAACTGTTAGCGCATTGGTGGTGTACATTAGTACGAATAGAAGGAATAGGTGCGGTGGGGATAGTAGTGGGTATGGGTTAGTGAAATTAGTTGATAAGGGTGTTTATTAGTGCTATGTAGATGTTCATAGTAGCTTATTCACTAACATAACACGTGTTACAAATGAAACCTTGAAAGCTAAAGATCGCTGATTGTAATGGATATAGTGTAGTAAAAGTATGAAAAGGTATCGGCAAAACAGAGAAATATATCGACCAAGCTCAGAAAAAAAACGAAAAAAAAAAGAAAATAAAAATATAACTTCTGTAGTCTTGGTCGACTTACTTTTCCATACCTATTTCTTAGACTGACTGACAGCGTTTCTTTGTTTTTTATCACTTTGGACGACAAGTTTATAAGTTTGATTGATATATATCTGTACTTGGTCAATATGTTTTCCTATTTGGTTATTTTTATAAGTTTGGATTTATAACTTTAGTCAGCCTTTTAGTTGTGTTAGGTACTATTTTTTCCTAGATTTTTATAAGTTTGGTCTAGATATTTCTGTATTTGGTCTAACTTTTTCCCCTTTGGCCGACAATTTCCCTACTTTTTATACGTTGGGGTGAGCTATTTCTCTCTTTGAGTGATATTTTTCACATTTGGTTATCAAGGCTTCCTACTTTTCATAAGTTTGAATGATATATTTCATTACTTGTTCAATATTATTCTTCTTTGACTATTACATTTTCCTAGTTGTTCAATAGCTTTCCCGTTTGAATAACAATTTTCCTACGTTTTATAAGTTTGGTTGAGCAATTTCTGTATTTGGCCGACACTTTTCACATTTGGCTATCATAATTTTCTTACTTGACCTAGGTTTTTTCACTTTGGCTAACAAAGTTTCCTACTATTCATAAGTTTGGGTCTTATATTTCTCTGTTTGGCCGATACCTTTTCATACGTGCTTAACAAAGTTTCGTACTTTTCCTAAGTTGTTTTGGGGGGTATATCTTTACGTGGTCAATATTTTCCCCATTTGACTAACAAATTTCCCTACTTTTCATAAGTGTGGACAAGATATTTCGTTACTTGGTCAATCTTTTTTCTCATTTGGCTAAGAAATTTTCCTATTTGGCCAAGATATTTTCCATTTGGTTAACATATGTTCCTACTTTTTATAAGTTTGGGTGATATATTTCTCTGTTTGGCCGATACCTTTTCATACGTGCTTAACAAAGTTTCGTACTTTTCCTAAGTTTTTTTGGGGGGTATATCGTTACGTGGTCAATATTTTCCCCATTTGACTAACAAATTTCCCTACTTTTCATAAGTGTTGACAAGATATTTCGTTACTTGGTCAATCTTTTTTCTCATTTGGCTAAGAAATTTTCCTATTTGGCCAAGGTATTTTCTCTGTGGTTAACATATGTTCCTACTTTTTATAAGTTTGGGTGATATATTTCTCTACTTGGTCGATACCTTTTCATACTTGCTTAACAAAGTTTCGTACTTTTCCTAAGTTTGTTGGGGGATATTTCGTTACTTGGACAATATTTTCCCCATTTGGCTAACAAATTTTCCTATTTGCCCAAGATATTTTCCATTTGGTTAACATATGTTCCTACTTTTTATAAGTATAGGTGATATATTTCTCTGTTCGGACGATACCTTTTCATACTTGCTTAACAAAGTTTCGTACTTTTCATAAGTTTGGTTGGGGAATGTCGTTACTTGGTCAATCTTTTTTCTCCTTTGGCTAACAAATTTTCCTATTTGGCCAAGGTATTTTCCCTTTGGTTAACATATGTTCCTACTTTTTATAAGTTTGGGTGATATATTTCTCTGTTTGGTCGATACATTTTCATACTTGCTTAACAAAGTTTCGTACTTTTCATAAGTTTGGTTTGGGTATTTCGTTACTTGGTCAATATTTTTTCTCATTTGACTAACAAATTTCCCTACTTTTTATAAGTGTGGACAAGATATATCGTTACGTGGTCAATATTTTTTCTATTTGGCTAACAAATTTTCCTATTTGGCTAAGATATTTTCCATTTGGTTAACATATATTCCTACTTTTTATAAGTTTGGGTGATATATTTCTGTATTTGACCAATAATTTTAATATTTTGTCTAACATATTTTCTTATTTGACGGTTGAAGTGGTACATAGAACGTGTACTTTTGTCTGGTTGTGAAGTGTGGCACTGAGCAGGTACACTGACAAAAAACATATATTGGTCTTGGAAATGGTTTTCTGGAGAAAGATGTAAAGACACTATGGACACATAGAAAGGAAATGAAAGTGTGGCTATCTAATTTGATACGTGATAACGTCGCTGATTATGACGGCGGACATGTGACCTGTCATGTTACGTGCATTGCCTAAGGTTGAATCGGGGCAGTTTGTTGTGTTTGTGTGCATCTGTTAACACCCACTACCCACTCGTCGCTGTATGACCCGATAGTTGTTACGTACAGATACGATTTCCCCGACTAGCCTCAGTGATCACAGCTCTTTACTATGAATATGAGAAAGGCTTAGTCGGACACTGTGGTGATTTGTTTACATGCGCGTATGGGGTTTTCGAGACCAGTTTATGTTGTATTGATGCCCGAGTGTCCTTTGGTGTAACCGGATAACACTAGGACTACACGGTTATAGAAAGGAGAGAGAGAGAGAGAAGGGTGACCCTTTTAGCCTTCGGATGCAATGTTGATGATGCAGTGTATTCACTCCTATACACAGTGATCATCATACGTTAGGTTCCTTGACTCGACAACCGATAGGACACCCTTTTTCTATAGTTTCCCGCTTAACCACGTGTCTAAGATGTACCATTACCCCTGTGACCGGATTCGCCGCCGTCTTTGAACATTTCGGTTATTAGCGACGTGTTCCACGTTTATAGTTATGCGTGTCACTGGATCCATCGCCATCTTTGACCGGTTGAATCATTAACCCCGTGTTCTGGCTGTACCATTATACATGTTATCGGAAGCAGGGAATTCTTTGATTGTTTTAGTCAGTGAGCCTTTTCTTGGATGTACCATTACACATGGGATCGACTGCAAGTCCATATTTGACCAATTTTAGCGAATGAGACGTAGTCTGGTTGTAGCAATTACCCATATGTGATAGGATGCGACGCCATCTTTGACCGGCTGTAACTATTGTCCATGTGTGTCGACTGTACCACTCGGTGCTATTGATCAATACAAAATCAGTGCTCGAGGCGCTCCTGTCAGGGAAATTGCCGATAGTAAGGACATTACTTTCTGAACTTAGCAGTCGGCATAACGTCTTGATCATTTCATCGATCACTTTAACCATCATCATGTCACTACACATACCATACCCTACAATTTAAGTGATCCTTCGACCACTTGATCACTACTTCACCAGTACTTGACCACTATTGGACTATGTCCTTACTTATTTTACCATCACCGTTTCACTACACGTACCATACCCTATAATTTAAGTGGTCATTCGACTACTTGACCACTACTTGACCACTATTTGAGCACCACTTGACCAACTCTTGATCATCACCATGTCACTATACCTACTTTCACCGACAATTTAAGTAGTCACTCGACCATTTACCACTACTTGGCCACTACTTGCGCACGTCATCGATCACTTTAACCAACACAGGTTCACTACACGTACTTTCCCTTACAATTTAAGTGGTCACTCGACCATTTGACCAGTACTTGCCCGCTACTTGATCACTACTTGACAACGTCACTACTTAATTTATCCATCTCTGTTTCACTACACGTACCATACCCTACAATTTTCTCACTTGAGCGGTTGAACACTGGTTGAGCACTACTTGACCACTGCTTGACCATGTTGTCGACCATTTTACCATCACCGTTTCAATATACGTACTTCTCTCTACCTTTTAAGTGTTCATTCGACCACTTGACCACTGGTTGACCGCTACTTGACCATGTCATCGATCACTTTAACCACTACCATAATCTTAGGGACATCGTCCTCTACAATTTAAGTGGTCACTCGACCACTTGACCACTACTTGACCATTGGTTGACCACTACTTGACCACTAATTTACCACCCTTTAATCATCACCATATCATTATAACCACTTTTCCCTAAAATTTCCTCACTTGACCACTACTTTACCATTGGTTGACCACTACTTGACCACTAATTTACCACCCTTTAATCATCACCATATCATTATAACCACTTTTCCCTAAAATTTCCTCACTTGACCACTGCCTGACCACTGCTTGACCACTAATTTACTACCCTTTAATCATCATCATTACAACCACTTTTCTCTAAAATTTTCTCACTTGACCACTACTTGACCACTACTTGACCACTACTTGACCACTAATTTACCATCCTTTAACCATCACCATGTTGCTACGACCAATTTTCCCTAAAACTTTCCTTACTTGACCACCACTAGACCACTGCTTGACCATCTGTTGACCACTAATACCTGGTACCCACCCCTTACCACCGAATGATACTACACTATATCCATTACAATCAGCGATCTTTAGCTTTCAAGGTTTCATTTGTAACACGTGTTATGTTAGTGAATAAGCTACTATGAACATCTACATAGCACTAATAACCACCCTTATCAACTAATTTCACTAACCCATACCCACTACTATCCCCACCGCACCTATTCCTTCTATTCGTACTAATGTACACCACCAATGCGCTAACAGTTCAAAATATTTTAACACACCACTCACCCACGTTTTTACAACCCTTTACTGAATGACTTTTACTACACTATATCCATTACAATCAGCGATCTTTAGCTTTCAAGGTTTCATTTGTAACACGTGTTATGTTAGTGAATAAGCTACTATGAACATCTACATAGCACTAATAACCACCCTTATCAACTAATTTCACTAACCCATACCCACTACTATCCCCACCGTACCTATTCCTTCTATTCGTACTAATGTACACCACCAATGCGCTAACAGTTCAAAATATTTTAACACACCACTCACCCACGTTTTTACAACCCTTTACTTAATGACTTTTCCGTATGCACCCCCTCCACGTCTGTTATGAACCGACCACCGTCACACCCACCGGAGATTTTCCCACACTTGCCGACGTATAACTCCCCGGTACTACCTTCCAGAATTTTCCACTATGCCGCTACTTATTTAATATGCATTGTATTGTTTATACATGATTTAATAAAAAATTATTATATACCTGATAGTGTTTAAACCCGAACCGCCTAGTCTCACTCCACGCGCCCACCCCCTCGCCACCACCCCGCACCCTTGTTGTTGTTTATTTTTATTTTTTATTTATTTTATTTTATTTTATAATAATTAATTAAAATTTGTATACACCCACTCAATAGTTATCTGCCCTTAGAAACATAAAATCTTAGAATTATCGCCCTTAGATATGACCTAGATACCACCCCTACATACCCACCCAACTTCATGACCGAGGGGGAGTGAAAATCAACCGAGGTCAAGGTCATTTGAGGAGGCTCCTCCAAATACTAACCGTTTTGGCCTCTCTAACTACTATCGGCGATCCTACTGACTTTAGCCAGGACCCCGAAGGGACCTGTTGCCCAGGACGCTCGACGAGGACGCGTCAATAGGTCTTGGCCAGTATATAACCCGGCCCTGGTGCCTTGGAAACACCTCTGCGTCCCGATGGGGGAAGTAAGATGAGAGATTCGAATGTGGCGTCACAGATTAATAGACGAGCATGATCACCGAAGGACAAAATGGAGCGTATTCAAACCCAACATGCATGAGAATGGATGTTGAGGCGATCACTGCGACTGATGTGGCTTTCAAATACTTCACAGTGTATAACGCTTATCAAAGCCGACTCTCAGTCAATGTTCCGGAAGGATCAGTTTGGATAATTATAGCACTGGAGGTCTGCATAGTCGAATGGAAAAAAGCGCTTGCTCTTAAACATCCGGTGAGCTGATGCCAAGGTAGTTGGTTCAACAACTACGCCTTCCAGGTGAACTAAAATTGTGACTTCTCAATTTTGACTTGCGGAAGTAAATTACAAGTATTGTATAGGTCTGAGTGGTTTGCCTGATGGAGAGGAACACAGGTAATAGAAATAGCAAAACCCCACGCAAATATCAGTCCAGTGCACTAGCAGTGGTAGCACATGTATGGACTACGTTTGAGTTCAAAGTGAACTAACGCTAGCAACACATGTCTCTATAGATTAACACGCATAGTTATCAAACTCGCCAGAGCTGACGTGGCTCTACCGCACGGACCGTGTGTCCGGTGGAAACATGTCTCTATAGATTAACACGCATAGTTATCAAACTCGCCAGAGCTGACGTGGCTCTACCGCACGGACCGTGTGTCCGGTGGAAACATGTCTCTATAGATTAACACGCATAGTTATCAAACTCGCCAGAGCTGACGTGGCTCTACCGCACGGACCGTGTGTCCGGTGGAAACATGTCTCTATAGATTAACACAGCATAGTCATCAAACTCGCCAGAGCTGACGTGGCTCTCCGCACGGACCGTGTGTCCGTGGAAACATGTCTTTATAGATTAACACGCATAGTCATCAAACTCGCCAGAGCTGACGTGGCTCTACCGCACGGACCGTGTGTCCGGGGAAACATGTCTCTAGAGATTAACACGCATAGTCATCAAACTCGCCAGAGCTGACGTGGCTCTACCGCACGGACCGTGTGTCCGGTGGAAACATGTCTTTATAGATTAACACGCATAGTCATCAACTCGCCAGAGCTGACGTGGCTCTAACCGCACGGACCGTGTGTCCGTGGAAACATGTCTTTATAGATTAACACGCATAGTCATCAAACTCGCCAGAGCTGACGTGGCTCTAACCGCACGGACCGTGTGTCCGTGGAAACATGTCTCTATAGATTAACACGCATAGCCATCAAACCAGCCAGAGCTGACGTGGCTCTATCCGCACGGGACCGTGTGTCCGTGGAAACATGTCTTTATAGATTAACACGCATAGTCATCAAACTCGCCAGAGCTGACGTGGCTCTACCGCACGGACCGTGTGTCCGGTGGAAACATGTCTTTATAGATTAACACGCATAGTCATCAAACTCGCCAGAGCTGACGTGGCTCTACCGCACGGACCGTGTGTCCGGTGGAAACATGTCTCTATAGATTAACACGCATAGCCATCAAACCAGCCAGAGCTGACGTGGCTCTACCGCACGGACCGTGTGTCCGGTGGAAACATGTCTTTATAGATTAACACGCATAGTCATCAAACTCGCCAGAGCTGACGTGGCTCTACCGCACGGACCGTGTGTCCGGTGGAAACATGTCTCTATAGATTAACACGCATAGTCATCAAACTCGCCAGAGCTGACGTGGCTCTACCGCACGGACCGTGTGTCCGGTGGAAACATGTCTCTATAGATTATCACGCATAGTCATCAAACTCGCCAGAGCTGACTGTGTCTCTACCGCACGGACCCTGTGTCCGGTGGAAACATGTCTCTATAGATTATCACGCATAGTCATCAAACTCGCCAGAGCTGACTGTGTCTCTACCGCACGGACCGTGTGTCCGGTGGAAACATGTCTCTATAGATTATCACGCATAGTCATCAAACTCGCCAGAGCTGACGTGGCTCTACCGCACGGACCGTGTGTCCGGTGGAAACGAAAGGAACAGTTAGCTGACCCCCATAGCATCTTCATTGGTAACATTAAGGAGCAATAAGAAGCAGGCACGATACTGTCTATAAATGATCGACCAGTGCACTAGAAAATACAAGTCAATGACTACGCACGGCTATGAATAATGACATGAGGAAGCTAGCTAGGCATTAGTAGGAAGGCCCATGGCAGATGACAACGCAGGGACTTTGGAAACTAAGTGGATAATGGCACTATAAATAAATATGCATACACTTCGACAACTTCTGAGTGAGATGGAACACATGAGTGATTTGGCTAAATGCTATGACGTTGGGGGTGGATGACAAATATCACAGTGTGAAACATGCGCAGTTAATAGTCAGAGACTTGTAGATGTAAATCTTGATAGAAAGGAAATTCAGCTCGTTGCACGCGTATATTCATCACTGTTATGTATCTGCCTCATAATGTTCAGTGAAGGAGAAGGCAGGACAGTCATGGGTGTGAACTGTCCCCGGAACAGCGGTTAATTATCGGTGGACAATAGATTAAGAGAAGAATAATTGTTAAAAATATCAATTATGACATAATCTTAATGTTGGAATATGTACAGCAGCTCCAGAATTGTGTAGATATGTTAATAGGAGAAGAAAGAAAGAAAGAAAGAAGAAGAAGAAGAAGAAGGAGAAGAAGAAGAAGAAGAAGAAGAAGAAGAAGAAGAAGAAGAAGAAGAAGAAGAAGAAGAAGAAGAAGAAGAAGAAGAAGAAGAAAAAGAAGAAGAAGAAGAAGAAGAAGAAGAAGAAGAAGAAGAAGAAGAAGAAGAAGAAGAAGAAGAAGAAGAAGAAGAAGAAGAAGAAGAAGAAGAAGAAGAAGAAGAAGAAGAATAAGAAGAAGAAGAAGAAGAAGACAGAACATGTGTAATTCGACGCAGCCTACTAAACACCCTGTTTACAGTTGTTAAATTTTCTAGATGGTTTTCTAATCTCGATTTCTTTCTTCTGAATTCAATGCGCCCTGACCTGTTAATTAACATTTAGTGGTGTTAAATGAATGTTTTCTAACACAAACAAAACAAAAACAAATCCTCAGCTTTGATTAGCACTCTTGATAAAAGAGGGCAGAAATCGAAATTAGGGGAATCATTAGACACGTGAAAGCTATAGTGTAGCCACCCATAGATTACCCACCTGTCGCCTACACACGATGAGAACGCCCCTCTCCAAGAACAAGTTTACTGTGACACTTGTTTAACTCAAAAGAAATTACTTCAGTAACCATGTTAACAATCCACCTGAGCCTACAACTGTGAACTTAAAACAGAATTCGTGCCCAGACAGTTTAATACTATTGCCAGTTGTCTCAGAAATATGTATCAACCATGCATTGGTCAAACAAGAGATCATCGTGGGTGACAGTTTAACTGCGCGAGCTCTTAAACTTCCTGTGCGTTGATGGCGAGGTAGTGGGTTCATTGCCTACACCGGTCTGTCATCTAGACTTAAACTTGGACTTCACGATCAGAAAGCAAAGACTGACTCATCATCATCAAGTGCCATGCCAGGGGGCGTAGGCGTCCATGTCTCTCCACATAACTAGGTCTTTAGTGTTCTGGATCAAGTGCTGCTGAAGACAAACTACTGAACGTTACATTGTCTATAAAATCAACCTACGGTTGATTACAATGTTCTGCAAAGAACATGCACTATTTTTTGTGGTGGCTGTGATGTTGGTGGTGGTGGTGTGTGTGTGTTTGTGTGTGTGTGTGTGTGTGTGTTTGTGTGTGTGTGTGTGTGAGTGTGCGTTTTACGTCAAATAACAAACACACCGACACACCGGACCTCCTTGCTTGTTCAAGTGGCACAAACGGACGTTTGTAGAAGTGTTTGTAGACACGTATTCAGGGCAATGGTAAATGCATCATGTAATGACGTCTAAGCCGCGTTGTGCTTCAGTTGCTATCTTCTGCTCCGCCCGTGAATTAGATCTAGGTACAGCAATCAAAATATTTTAAACAGATACAGATGTTAACTACAACAGGCCGAAACTCTCTTTATATCCAAACATCTTTATACAATTTGCTACATTTATCTCCGCCGTAGGCGTTCACTCTAACCCACAAATAATATACACGTGACTAGATCATATTGGAGCGTGGGGTATGTCTCTGGAACGGGACGTATGATTCCGCGGAGCTGGACGCATGACTGGAACAAACATAACGGAAATGGTTTGTTAGTTAGGGGATGGGCATACGGTGTATACTGCTTGGTCGTTGATGTATGACTTAACAAAAAACCGGGATATGTAGGTGACAAACAATAATCTTGATATGTGGGAAATACTGTGTGTCCCCTGCTGATTTATGGCTTTGGAAGTAGTGTACGGCGTACGGGATGGCTCGTGATAGGGTAGAGAGAATGGGTTGGGAAGTTCGGGGTCGTCGCTGTAATGAAATAGTTAATTAAATAACTTTTGATTGAGGCATTGGTTGAGACGCCAGGACATAGGCAATAAGAGATAGACACCAATCGTAGAGGCAAACACAATATACATTAATTGACTCTATAAATGTGTGGTCAAACATTGAGACATACAAAGTTACATATACAGAGACATACATATAGACGGACGTAGAGACATACATATAGACGGATGTGGAGACATACATATAGACGGACGTAGAGACATACATATAGACGGATGTGGAGACATACATATAGACGGACGTGGAGACATACATATAGACGGATGTGGAGACATACATATAGACGGACGTAGAGACATACATATAGACGGATGTGGAGACATACATATAGACGGACGTAGAGACATACATATAGACGGATGTGGAGACATACATATAGACGGATGTGGAGACATACATATAGACGGACGTAGAGACATACATATAGACGGATGTGGAGACATACATATAGACGGATGTGGAGACATACATATAGACGGATGTGGAGACATACATATAGACGGACGTAGAGACATACATATAGACGGATGTGGAGACATACATATAGACGAATGTGGAGACATACATATAGACGGATGTGGAGACATACATATAGACGGATGTGGAGACATATATATAGACGGACGTGGAGACATACATATAGACGGATGTGGAGACATATATATAGACGGATGTGGAGACATACATATAGACGGATGTGGAGACATACATATAGACGGATGTGGAGACATACATATAGACGGACGTAGAGACATACATATAGACGGACGTAGAGACATACATATAGACGGATGTGGAGACATACATATAGACGGATGTGGAGACATACATATAGACGGACGTGGAGACATACATATAGACGGATGTGGAGACATACATATAGACGGATGTGGAGACATACATATAGACGGATGTGGAGACATACATATAGACGGACGTGGAGACATACATATAGACGGATGTGGAGACATACATATAGACGGATGTGGAGACATACATATAGACGGATGTGGAGACATACATATAGACGGACGTGGAGACATACATATAGACGGATGTGGAGACATACATATAGACGGACGTGGAGACATACATATAGACGGACATGGAGACATACATATAGACGGACGTAGAGACATACATATAGACGGACGTAGAGACATACATATAGACGGACATGGAGACATACATATAGACGGACGTAGAGACATACATATAGACGGATGTGGAGACATACATATAGACGGATGTGGAGACATACATATAGACGGACGTGGAGACATACATATAGACGAATGTGGAGACATACATATAGACGGATGTGGAGACATACATATAGACGGACGTAGAGACATACATATAGACGGACATGGAGACATACATATAGACGGACGTAGAGACATACATATAGACGGACGTGGAGACATACATATAGACGGACGTGGAGACATACATATAGACGGACGTAGAGACATACATATAGACGGACGTGGAGACATACATATAGACGGACGTAGAGACATACATATAGACGGACATAGAGACATACATATAGACGGACATAGAGACATACATATAGACGGACGTGGAGACATACATATAGACGGATGTGGAGACATACATATAGACGGATGTGGAGACATACATATAGACGGATGTGGAGACATACATATAGACGGATGTGGAGACATACATATAGACGGATGTGGAGACATACATATAGACGGACGTGGAGACATACGTATAGACGGACGTAGAGACATGCATAAGGTCGGATGTAGAGACATACATAAAGAAGGACATAAAGATTTAAATAAAAAAAGAGGTAGAAAGATACACACAGAAATAGATAAAGACATCCTTAGAGACATACATAGAGGTATACACAGAGTCCCACATATAGTCACGCATAGAGTCATACATAGAAACACACATAAGGACACGCATTGAGAATAAATAGAAAAATATTTAGAGAATACACAGAGGAATACATAGAGAATACATAGACAAATACATAGAGGAATACTTAGAGAAATACATAGAGGATTACATAATTTAGATATGGAAAGAGACATACACAGACAGACAGACAGAAAGACAGGCTGGCTGGCAGTCAATGAGACTGACAGACAGACAGACAGACAGACAGTCAGACAGACGGACGGACGGACGGACAGACGGACAGACAGACAGACAGACAGACAGACAGACAGACAGACAATGACATGCTATACTCATGTAACAACATCAATGAAAAGACAGAAAATATGTACACCGATAACAACCACAGCTCCGGAAAATGTTGACAATCAAGGAGACCAGTGTTTGAAATAGACCTTAGTTCATTGTTCTCGAAGGAGGCAATCCCAGTCCTTATCCAATATAATAAATACAACACATATTTTATGAAGCATGTTAATAGAACGGGTTTTAAGTGCATGTTTGTGTTTATGTAAGAGTTCATCGGAACTTTTGCTTAACATAAAGTAATACATTATTTTTTTTAAAGTAGTAAACATAGAAGAGCCCTTAAAATGGGTGGTAATCATTTAGATACATTACCATGAGTGATTTTACTGTTGTTATTTTTTTTTTTCTTCCTACTAGTCATTGTCGTGGCACTTCTTTTCTAGAAAGCAAAGGAAAATACCTGTCTATCCTTTAATCCAGTTTAGTAATTTAGTTCTTAATTACATAGAAGCATATAATTCTTTTGAAGCTGTTCATGTGTTTACCTGTCTTCACATAAAATGTGGTTTGACATTAGATGAGAGAATGTGCCATTTGATGCAAACAAATTGAGTGTGGAGCAACAATGACTAATTGTGGTAAAGTAAATATATGTGCACCGAGTCATTGTTTGAGATACCAGGATATAGGCAATAACAGATAGAAAATAATGCATTGATACATACATAGTCATACATTAGGTCACATATGGAGAAGTATATAGAGACATACATAGGGTCATACTTAAGGTTATATACAGAGACATACATAGAGACAATACATAGGGTCATACAAAGAGACACACATTGAGGCATAAATAGGGTCATTTACAGAGACATACATAGAGACAATAAATAGGGTCATACATAGGGTCATTTACAGAGACATAATTAGAGACAATAAATAGGGTCATACATAGGGTCATTTATAGAGACATACATAGAGACAATAAATAGTGTCATACATAGGGTCATTTACAGAGACATACGTAGAGACAATAAATAGGGTCATACATAGGGTCATTTACAGAGACATACGTAGAGACAATAAATAGGGTCATACATAGGGTCATTTACAGAGACATACATAGAGACAATAAATAGGGTCATACATAGGGTCATTTACATAGACATACGTAGAGACAATAAATAGGGTCATACATAGGGTCATTTACAGAGACATACATAGAGACAATAAATAGGGTCATACATAGGGTCATTTACAGAGACATACATAGAGACAATAAATAGGGTCATACATAGGGTCATTTACAGAGACATACATAGAGACAATAAATAGGGTCATACATAGGGTCATTTACATAGACATACGTAGAGACAATAAATAGGGTCATACATAGGGTCATTACAGAGACATACATAGAGACAATAAATAGGGTCATACATAGGGTCATTTACAGAGACATACATAGAGACAATAAATAGGGTCATACATAGGGTCATTTACAGAGACATACGTAGAGACAATAAATAGGGTCATACATTTGCCAGAATTGTTCTGCGCAGACTTCAAATCCTGGTATATCAAGTCTACCCCGAATCACAGTTTGGCTTTCGATGGAACCGGTCTACCGTTGATATAATATTCTCATTGCGACAAATGCGAGAAAAATGCCGTGAACAGAATCAACCACTGTTTATTGCCTTCATTCATCTCACAAAGGCATTCGATCTGATCAGTCGTGAGGGTCTGTTCAAGGCACGAAGGGTATAATCAAGTTTGATGGTGCAAATTCAGAAGAGTTTGAAATCAAGAGTGGAGGTAATCAGGTTGTGTACTAGCTCTCACTCTCTTTGGAATATACTTTTCACTTCTACTGAAATATGCCTTTCGTGATCAGGATGGTGGTATTTGCATTCACTCACGCTCAGATGATGACCTCGACAATGCTCAGAGACTGAAGGCCAAGACCAAAATTAGGAGGGAACTGATCAGAGAGTTGCTGTTGACAGATGATGCTGTAATTACGACCCACTCTGAGGAAGAATTGCAATGTCTACTATCTGTATTCCTCAATGCTTGTTCTGAATGTGGTTTAACAATTAAAAAAAAGAAGACACAGATTATGTCACAAGGTGCACATGGGGTACGATCAATCTTTATTGACGACGCCGAACTAGAGATAGTAGACCATTTTACATATCTAGGATCAGAGGTAAATTGCAAATTATCCCTAGGTCAGGAAATCAACATAAGGATTGGTAAGACAGCGTCAATAATGAACAGGTTAACAAAAAGAGTATGGGAGAAAAGGAAGCTTACAGCTAAAACAAACGTCCTTGTCTACCAAGCCTGTGTCCTTAGTACTCTTCTTTATGGCGGTGAAGCCTGGTCAACTTACTCACACCAAGAGAAACGTTTAAAAAGCTTTGATATGCGGTGTCTGCGAATAATACTTGATATTAAGGGGCAAGACAAAATCACAAATACTGAAGTATTGGAAAGATCAGTTTGTGTGGCAGTTTATTCCATGCTCAGACTATGTAGACCTAGATGGATAGGACACGTTAGGAGGATGGATGATGGTAGAATACCAAAGGAAATCTTTTTTGGTGAATTAAAGATGAGTAAGTGATCTTGGAGTCGGCCTATACTATGGTACAAAAATGTGTGTAAGCGGGACATGATTGATACAGGCATTTGATAATGCACATTGGGAGCAGGTTGCCCGCGAACGTGATGCATGGAGGGCAAATATCAGACATGGAACAAAGACAAAGAGAAAATGATTTTAGATCGGTAACAAACTGAGCGCATGAGACGTAAGATGGTGCGTGATGGAGAAAACGACCATGCAACTATTATGGACGAATATTTAAAGCGCGAATTGGTCTGATCAGTCACATTCGCTACCGCCATGGTTTGTAGGTTTTATGCCTTTTTGAAACACAATGTAACAAACTATCGTCTGTCAAGACGGAAAGGTGCCAATGGCATAGTGACAATAAATAGGGTCATATTTATAGACATACATAAAGACTATAAATAAGGTAATATATAGGGTCATATACAGGGTCACATACAGAGATATACATAGATTCACACATAGGGGCATATACAGATATATACATTGAGGCATACATAGGGTGACATTCAGAGCTATTCATTAAGGCATACACAGGGTCATACATAAGGTCCCACACAAAGATATACATGGAGACATACACAGGGCTATGTACAGGGATTTGTGTGTGTGTGTGTGTGTGTGTGTGTGTGTGTGTGTGTGTGTGTGTGTGTGTGTGTGTGCATATCCTATTTACAGGACACCGCTATCAACACCAGCAATTTACTTCTGTCGTTGATGTCTTGGCAAGTTTACACTCAGTAGTTTGCCATTGCTTTCTGAATGACCGGTTCCCATACCAACACGTTAAAACTCAGCGCGACGCGGTCTGCTGCCAAATCGGTAGCAGCTGTGTTTCGAAAGCAGGTAAGCGGGCTTACGAATCGCGTCCATAGGCTCTGAGCCACGGAGACCGGCTACAGGGATATGCATATTGTTGAATACAGACATATACATAGAGACATACGTACGCGCGGTAAATACTCGTCCACAGTGGATGTACGTGAACACATGGTCATTTCCACCTTCGTACACTATTTGACGTGTCATACGCTTAGCGTGTGATCTATGTGCAATAATTTTCTCCGTGGTCTTTATTCCATTTCCGACCTTTGCCCTTTCTGTAATGCGATCAGCATAGTAGAGGCCAACCAGGGGATCTTTTAGATAAGGTAACCTATGTATATACATATCATATACAGAGTTATACAGACAGAGAGACCTGCAGACATACAGACAGGCAGGCAGACAGACAGACAGAAAGTGACTTGCTAAATTCATGGAACAATGTCAATTGAGAGACACGGAAAATATGTACTCCGAATTGCACAGATAACAATCACAGCCCCGGAAAACGTTGACAATCCAGGAGACCAATGTTTGAAATGGACCTTAGTTCCTTTTACTTCAGAAAGGCAATCCCAGGCCTTATCAAGGGAACTGAATACAGCTACTGTTTTATGAAGCATTTTAATCCATCCATCATGTGCCATGCCGATATACGTGTGCGGTCATGTTTTGCCATCTCACTCGAGAGATGGCAAAACACCAGAGTGGTGGATTAGCTTCGTATTTCTGTCTTGACTGTCACGGAAAAAACTGCAGTTTAGTGATTCCTTGATAACACACATATTAAAATACAAGGAAGAAGGAGGGTTAACCATTGGGTACTTCATTCTGAGATGAGGACGAATAAAAGATCATTGACCGACAAATATGAAAATATGATACAGGTGTTCGTAAAGTTCATTGCTCGACGATCTGACCGGACGGGAAACGGTACGATCGCGCTGGGGAAAACTTCGACACGGGAAAAACGCAGCGGGAGACGGTGATCAAAGGGTTTGGACACTTTGAGGTACCAGCGTCGGAGAATACAGTGAAACATCGTAGGGACGGAGCGGACCGGAGCACGGAGCGCCCGGACATATACGTGATTTCACTGAACGTTTGATGTTACGGGAACGGCAAATGCGATTGTTGATGTATGGACATCAAACAATCAACGGAGGATGGGACACGCAATATAAATAGCTGAACATGGAGTTTCCGTTTAGTGTGCTACCAAACTGGACGGAAAGATGGATTATGTGTCCCATAATGAAAAGAAATATCCTCCCTTATAATGGGATAGAGTGCTTGGCTGCGGATAAATTTCGATTCGGGGACTTACATTAATTCTATATATATATATATATAAGGTAAAACTAATATTAGAGTATAGTTTTAGCTTAGGAAAATAGATGTGTGTGCATAGTGTTTATCATTGCTTTCTATTAGTGAATAGTTTAGACTTTGGTGAATTCATATGTCTTATGTGGGTGGTTACTTCGGAAGCCTTGTCATTATGGCTGGAGAAGGACACTTGCATAAGTAGTATTAAGTGGCAGACGCTTATCACTGGATCTGTTATGTTTTTCACAGGTTCAAACTCCTATCCGGATATATCAAAGAAGATAAACACATACTTCTTGTGTGCTGGAAAAGCTTGGTTGAAAAACTCAAGGCATTTCATTTGTGGGGAGAGCCAATACCCCAATAAACCAAGTAATAAATTAGACAGGATCAAAGAAGAAATAAACTATACTTTTAAAGGAACTTTGAAAAAGAAGATCCAGATAACTAACGTAATAAGGAAAAAAGGAATATAAGTTTGCAGAAAACAAAGCAGAATAAAAATACCTACGTCTTGTAGGCATAGACAATAGACAAGTAAAAACATTGCTACTCATAGAGATAATATGCTGAACTGTGGTGATGTGGTGTTTTTTCAATGTCGGATAAATACTTTCATGAAACAGACTCGGGCGAAGTTATAAACTTACGGGACTATTATTAATGTACAGTGATCCCGCGGTGAACAGTTTTGTTTCATTCAATAACGGATTTACCGTCAGACTCAAGCATACGGATCATCCAGGGTGAGATCTTTCCTGTTTGATGTGCTGTCCTGTGGTTTTGCCAAATGAGTGGGCGAGATGTGACACCGCTGCTAGACATTCAGAATTCATTCTTGCACCAACAATAGAATACACTATCCACTACGCTTACCCAGTCCATATATACACCATACATAGTTTTATTAATAAATCTTTTATTTATCGTTGAAAGGAACTGTTGTCGGAGTATGTGTTGAGGGGATAACCGAGAGAGTGAAAGAAACAGATATCTGGAAGGGAAGACAGAAGGGAGGAGTGTAGACAGAAGTCAGTCAATAATCCCAACAGATAATAAGTTTGAAGATGTGCTTGTTGATTCCACATTCCTCATGGGAAACAAGTGACATAATTGGTGGAGCAGCGAGGTAGATACATAATACCCATATGAACTGGAGGCATAACAGGGCATATGCATAGAGGGGTACCTGCATATTGGCACAGGCATAGCGGAGTACCTGCATGTTGGGACATACTGATTGGAATAAATATAAGTATACATTGATGACTTTTAATGGAAGGACGTCCATTGGATATTGGTGCCATTACATTGGTGCCATTACATTTATGGTAGAAACATTTCATTAATGCTGGTGACTTTACAGTGAGAAAGTCCAGACAGAGTGAATGTGGATAGGTGGTAAGACGCATTACATACCTAGTCACACGGTCACACGTCTACATAAGTCTGTATCCTATATCTCCTCTTGTGGATGAGAGAGTGGTTGTGATGTTGTGTGGTGTTGTAGATTAAATATATTAAATAGACATAGATAATTGATATAGGTTATAATAGATTATCTGGTTATAGTGAGTACTTCTTTACTGCCTGGAGGTGTCTGTACTCAACTTGCTGACCTACTTGCTTTAACTATGGCCACTCCCAAAATAACTACCGCGGAACTGAGGGCAAACGGAGAGGAAATTGGGTTATCTGGTTCGGAGCTAACTGATTACATACAGGAAAGGGAGCGAGAATTTCGCCAGGCGGAAAGGGAAGATCGTAAGGCCCAGTTGGAAGCAGAAAGGGAAGATCGAAAGGCCCAGTTGGATGCAGAAGAAACCACAAAGATCAGAGAACATGAATACCCGCATGAAAGAGTTAGAACTCAAGACACAAACTAAGGGAGAAATAGATGGAGTGGAAGGAAGTTCTTCTTCACCTGGGGCAACCCACATGATTGGACAGTGTTACCATGCCATGAAGTTTCCCTTGGCGGTCTTTGATGAAAGTAAAGAGAAGATATACCAGTTTTTGGATCGGTTCGAGGCTATGGCAGTCGCTATGGGACTGGATAGAAGCCGATGGGCTCTTAAATTATCCCAGGCTTTACGTGGTTCAGGGTACGAGGTCTACACATGCCTACCACCAGGACATGAAAATCAGTACGATGAATTGAAAGCCGCTTTGATGAAACATTATGAAGTCACAGCACAAACGTATAGGAAGAAGTTTAGATCGTCTAGACGAGAGCCGGGAGAACTATTCGCCGCCTACAGTCTAAGGCTGAAATCCTATCTCCAGAAATGGATTTACTTGGCAGAATTCAAGAGGGATTATGAGAGTCTCGAAGAGATGATGGTGGTCGACCAGATGCGAAAGCAAATGTCGAAACCTCTCAGAACTGTCTTGGGAGAACAAGGGGCGGAACGGATTGATGTTGTGAATAAGCTGGCGGAACGATTCGTAGAGGTACATAGGGAGGCTGCGGAACTCAGTATTCAAACCAAAGGTCAGGAGAAACAAGAGAAAAAGAAACCTAAAAACTGGGAAGGAGAAAAAGTGGAACCTTATATAAAGCACACAGAGGAGAGTTCAGAGAAGGTGAAGGAAGGAAACAAGAACACCTTGAATTCTCCAGCGAAACGACAGTGGTCTAAGAAGTGGTGTTCATTCTGCAAAGTGCCATCTCATAACACGAAGGACTGCAGATCGAAACCTAAAAGTTCTTACTTCGCAGCATGCAAAGTGATTCCTACGACAGTGATCACAGACAAGGCTGAGGTCGGCGAAGGAGAAAGGAACAAAAAGGACACACGGAAACCTAGGAAGGGAACATGGTGCACTCACTGCCAGTCGACAACACATAATACTGTGGACTGCAGATGCAAGGCAGAAGACGCCAATTGCATAACCAACCTCGAGGAATCAAAAGAGGAAGGCAAGGAAACGGTCAAGGAGATGAAAGACACTCAGGACCAAGAGAGACCACCTATGGTTGAACTGATTGAAGTCAATGGCCAGCAGGTTGTGTGTCTCTACGATACCGGTTTGGATGGGGAAGCGGTGGTGGACGCCAGCTTGGTAAGCCCAGACCAACTTACAGGGGAGACCATAGAGATACAGCCGGCAATGAGGAGTGCTGTTACCATGACGCTGCCAATCGCCAAGGTGGAGATTAAATCCAGGTACGTCACGGGCATTATTCCTGCGGCTGTATTAGCTGACTCCCTATTCCCAATGATCATTGGCACGAAATATGTCTTTTTGCTTTTTGGGGACGCCCAAACAGCCAGCCCACAAGGGAACAGTAGTCAGTGGATCTCAAGGGAAGGAAAAAGAGGCAGAGACACTATGCGACAACTCAGGGATAGGATAAATGCATACTGCCCAGAGGAAGGATACTAAGTTGCGTCCTTGCTACAGGAAGCTGCAAAGAAGTGCTAAGCCACCTGAACGGGGACAGTACTTTCTGAAGAATCGACTACTCTATCGGAGAGCTGGGAGGGGAGACAATCTGCACGAGCAGTGGGTGGTTCCAGAGACCCACCGTCCTCACATTCTTCAGAGTGGACACATCATCGGAGAGAATCGACATATGGGTGTCAGAGAGACCTTGCAGCAAATTTCCGGCCATTACTTGCTGGCCAGGAATGACCTGTAGATGTACGCCGGTGGGTGAAATCTTGTTCGGAGTGCCAGAACGCACCACCCAACAAACGGACTAAGAGTAACATAGCTCTTAAAGTGGAAGACAAAGTGGAAGTGTGGAGTCCAGCAGAGACCAATATACTTCAAGTAGGATGGAAAGGACCTTATCCTGTGGAAAAGGTGGTGTCCAAGAAAATCTACAAATTACGGATCGGGGAAGAGCAGAAAAATCTCCCTAGACATCTCATTAGGAAATATGAGGAGAGATCTGGGAGCAAAGCTTTGCACTTTATGGTGATGGCAGCCATTGGGACAAAAGTTACCAGTCCAGACGAAGACCAAAGATCGCAAGTACAACATAGGAAAGCCTATGGGACAGTACGTGATAGGTCAGATTTACCCAACGAAGGGAGGAGGGAAATCGCACGTCAGGGAAAGGACAAGAGGGAAACCTGCAATAGTAACCAAGTTCAAAAGGGGTGGGTAACGTCGGGAAAGGCGAGAAATAACCCGGACTCCAACCGAAGATTGGCTGACCAGATACAATATCGCCCAAGATGGTCCTGGAAGCAAAAGTCCATGAAGTTTGGGAAAGACGACTCGGTCCAACGAGGACGAGGTGGAACATCCCCAGAGGCAAAGCCGGGGGAAACCAAGAGGACATGGAAGCAGTGTTACAATCAGGATGGGACGATCCGTCTGTTATTGTGAGCCATCGCTTACGCCAGTGGAAAGGAGGTCGACTGAACGTACAGGAGCGATGAGCCAACACTAGTTTCAGTCATGAGTAGTATGGTAGGGTGCATATGAGGTCGCCTACTGGATGAGGTGTTGATCCCGTGAGGGGGGGG
>JACEFZ010006369.1:82500-101284 GCA_014155875.1 Cepaea nemoralis | reverse complement strand
GGTCGCTTGCATGAAGGTATCTTCTTTCCAAAATATGCTCCAAATGTACACTTGTATACGTTGCACTAAATTGTCATTTACACCACCGCATTCCTCTGTGGGGATTTCCCTGATCTTTGCTGTGCTTACTGCCTTCAGTTCATCATCGTTTGAAGGTTGTCCTGGTACACATTATCCTTGAGATAACCCAACGGATACACACCTAGGGTTTCAAGTCAGGTGAATGTGTTGCCCACTCCAAGTCACACTTCATGCTGATCAGTCTCCCCTGAAATCGCTCTCTCAGCCAGGCTAGAGAGTTGTTTGATGTGTGTGGGGTGGCCCCCGTCTTGCTGGAACCACCGTTAATCTCTATGCAATCCTCTGCGTCGTCCCAATGATGCCCAAACCTTTAAGAACACGATGGTCCCTTTTTTTGGGGGGGGGGGGGGGGGTCCTCACCGTGTACTTTAGACACAATAACCTGCCGCAGGGGTCGCCGTGGCCATGTGGTGTAGCCGTCTGCCTCATTCTCACAAGTTCGTGGGTTCGTTTTCGGATCCTACCGGGAAAGTAGACCCGGTCAACAAATGCCCGCAAAAGTCGGATGTATCGGCCTAAGGGCTCAAGAACGCAGCTCTGCTGTAAACAAGCACAACGCAATCACGTCCGATTAAACTCTCCGGTTGAACGCAGACAAAGAAGAAGTTTTCGGATCCCGTCATTGGATTCTCGAATGCAAGGTGTTTTGTTTTTTCCCGAGACCCCCGAAGGTCGTCGTCTGGGGCTTCGGATTTCGTGCGCTGTCATTCTGTTTCTGCAGGCGTTATCCCACCTACCGAGACTGAGCTATACAGGATACAATCCACTGTGCTGGTGTGGGGGTAGCGGGTTCAATCCCTTGAGCGGTCAGTTTGACTAAAACGTTGACTTCTCGCCCTTGACTTGGGACGTTAATTACAAGTACCTCAAAAGTAAGAGTGGGTTCGCCTGATGGCGAGGAACAACAGTAATAAGGAAACTAATCCACACGCAAAACTCAGTCCAGTGCAATAGAAGAATTAGCACGTGTTTAGACAACGCTTGAGTTCAAAGCGAGTGGATAAAAAGAAAAGTTAATCCTCTTACTTATTAACGTTATATTTTTTTTACTCTGAAATATCTAAACACATCAGTTCATTTTTATTTATTTATTTTTTTTTCTTCGTTACTTTGCATTTGTTTGGTCGCGCTAGGCTTCACATTTGATAAACTTTGTGATATCGCAGTGCACATCAGTGCCCGCGGGTCTACGTCAGTAGTAAAATCCTTCTTGCTTGTAATTGATTATATGTACTAATTTGCATTAGGGTTTGCTTAAGTACACGATTGTCTGTGTCAACTCAATATTGAGTGTAATTTCATTTTTGCAATCAAAGATTGTTTCAGTTTGCTCCGAATTGCGTATCTTCAAGATCAATGTATGAAAGAATGTTGCACTGAGATGAATGTTGTAATGGGATGAATGATGTACTGTAATGAATGTTCTACTGTGATGAATGTTGTACTGGGATGGATGTTGTACTGTAATGAATGTTGGACTGGGATGAATGGTGTACAAAGACGAATATTGCACCGGGATAAATGTTATACAGGGATGAATGTTGTACAAGGGTGAATGTTGTACTGGGATGAATGTTGTACTGGGATGAATGTTGTACTCGGATGAATGTTGTACTCGGGATGAATGTTGTACTCGATGGATGTTTGTACTCGGATGAATATTGTACTCGGATGAATGTTAAACTCGGATGAATGTTGTACTCGGGATGAATGTTGTACTGGGATGAATGTTGTACTGGAATGAATGTTGTACTGGAATGAATGGTGTACAGAGATGAATGTTGTACAGGGATCAATTTATACAGGGATAATTGTGTGCATGGATGAATGTTGTACAGGGATGAATTTGTACTGGATGAATGTTGTACTGGATGAATGTTGTACTGGGATGAATGTTATACTCGGGTCTTCGTTGAGGAGAAAGATGCTGGGTGGTACTGTCGTGGATTTAAAAGATTTGTCGTGTGATGTTGTGATGATGTTGATGGAAGCCCACCAACATACAACATCATACAGAACACGACAAACTCATATATTTACATCCCAACGACAGCTCCATCCACGAACCACCGCATTTTCTCCTCAACGAAGCCCCGAGTAAAACATTCATCCCAGTAAAACTTCATCCAGTACAACATTCATCCAGTACAAAATTCATCCCTGTACAACTTTCATCCATGCACACAATTATCCTGTATAAATTGATCCCGTAAAACATTCATCTCTGTACACCTTTCATTCCAGTAAAACATTCATTCCAGTAAAACATTCATCCCAGTAAAACATTCATCCCGAGTACAACATTCATCCGAGTTAACATCACCGAGTACAATTCATCGAGTACAACATCCATCGAGTACAACATTCACCCAGTACAACATTCATCCGAGAAAAACATTATCCCAGTAAAAACATTCACCCCAGTACAACATTCCCCTTGTACAACTTCACCCCTTTTAAAACATTTATCCCGGTGCAATTTTCGTTTTTGTACACCATTATCCCAGTCCAACTTCATTACTACAACATCCACCCCAGTACAACATCATCACAGTAGAACATCATACAGTACATCATTCATCCCATTAAAACATTCATCTCAGTGCAACATTCTTCATACTTTGATTTTGAAGATACGCAATTCGGAGCAAACTGAAACAATCTTTGTTTGCAAAAATGAAATTACACTCAATATTGAGTTGACACGAAATCGGTACTTAAGCAAACCCTAATGAAAATTAGTATATAAATCAACTACAAGCAAAAGGATTTACTACTGAGGAGACCCCGGGCACTGGGGGGCACTGCGATATCACAAATTTTATCAAAGTGAAGCCTAGCGCGACGAAAAAAATGCAAAGTAACGAGAAAGAAAAATAAAAAAAAAAATGAACTGATGTTTTTAGATATTTCAGAGAAACAAAATATAACGTAATAAGTAAGAGGTTTAACTTTTTTTTTTGTCAGCTCGCTTTGAACTCAACTTTGTCAAAACACGTGCTAATTCATCTAGTGCACTGGACTGAGTTTTGCGTGTGGATTAGCTTTCCTATTACTGTTGTTTCTCGCATCAGGCAAAACCCCTCTGACTTTTGAGGTACTTGTAATTAAGCCCAAGTCAAGGCGAAAGTCAACTTTTTAGCCAAATGCCCGCTCAAAGGATTAAACCCCGCTACCTCCACCCCAGCACAGTGGATTGTATCCTTATAGCTCAGTCTCGTAGGTGGGATAACGCCTGCAGAAACAGAATGACAGCGCCGAAATCCGAAGCCCAGACGACGCCCTTGGGGGGTTCCCGGGAAAAAAAAAAACCCCTGATTCGAGAACCCAAATGACGGGATCCGAAAACTTCTTTTTTGTCTGCGTTCAACCGGAGAGTTTAATCGGACGTGATTGCGTTGTTTTTTACAGCAACTGCTTCTGAGCCCTTAGGCCGACACATCCGACTTTGGGGGCATTGTTGCCCGGGTCTATTTTCCCGGTAGGATCCGAAAACAAACCCCACGAACTTGTGAGAATGGGGCAGACGGCTACACCACATCCCCGGGCCCCCGGCAGGTTTTTGGTCAAAGTACAGGGTGAGGACCCCCCCCCCCCCCCCCAAAAAAAGGGCCCATCGTGTTTTTAATTTTGGGCATCATTGGGACGACGCAGGGATTGCATAGAGAAACGGTGGTTCCAGAAGACGGGCCACCCACACACATAAAACAACTCTCTAGCCTGGCTGAGAGAGCGATTTCGGGGGAAACTGATCAGCATGAAGTGTGATTTGGGAGTGGGCAAACATTCACCTGTTAAAACCCGGGTGTGTATCCTTTGGGGTTATCTCAAGGATAATGTGTACCGGGAAAACCCTTTCAAACGATGATGAACTAAAGGGCAGTAAGCACAGCAAAGATCAGGAAACCCCCACAGGGGAAATGCGGTGGTGAAAATGACAATTTAGTGCAACGTATAAAATGTACATTTGGAGCATATTTTGGAAAGAAGATCCCTTTTCATGAAAAGCGACCGGGTAAAAAATTTTTAGAAATGATTGAACACAGACTGAAGTTTAACTTCAAAAAATTCAAGAACTTTGCTTGACTTTAAAGGGATTTAATAGATTTTTTTATGAGCGGGTTTTTTTTTTTTTGGTCACTCTTATGACGTGATGTTTCTACTACAAAAAAGTACACTTCAAGTTATCACAGCCTATAATGTGTACCGGAAATATACGGGGAAAGGAAGGGGGCCCGGATTTCGGGATGCTCGAAACGCCCGTGGCCAGCAGCAATTATTTAAAAATTGGGCGTGTCATTAAAGCTGAATATTGAAGAAATTTGGGCAGCTAAAGACGTAAAAACAAAAAAAATTTAAAATTTTGGGTCCTTGAAACGTCATAAAACTTGGAGGAACAATAATGATGGGTATATCCCGGGAAGAGGGGAAAGAGGAAGACCAAAGAGAAAATGGTGCAGGATGGGCGGATGATCCCATATGGGTGTATCGGACGGGGGACGTCTTGCTTATGGCCGAGAATTTTTCCGGAAGGTTGTTAGGGGGTGGGGTTCTGCAAACGACATGCTATTGAATGAATGAATGAAAAATGAATGAATGAATAAATGAATGAATAAATTGTGTCATTCTGAGACAATCGTGATGTAAGACATTCCAAAGATTTATAACAATAAATCTATGTAACGAATTCGTGATCTTGCATTAGTCTGTCATTGACGTATTACCAAGGGGGAGCTTCTAACTGAGGGGGGAGAAATAAGTTTATCCTACGAAAAGGTGTTGAAGGATAAGAGATAAAAAAAACATACCACATGTATCGACACTGCCTCAGTAAAAAACCGAATAGCAAAAGTTTAAACCCATAGCGGTGGAAAAAGGGAAAAACTGACGAGTAAGCGAAAAGATTACAAATCGTGTATCAGAAATATTCATGTAAATATAGATTAGAATGGCTGTGAAAATTTTATAATGTTAGTTAATTAGTCGCGGTCCCAATTTCCCGCAACGGGTCGCCCCATTATGCTACGGTCCTGTGTCTTTGAATATCACAAAAAATGCTCCTCACTGTCCACGTGAAAAGTAAACAACGGGCGTCTCGACAAACAGCAGCCCGAACAAGTATACTATTTATAATGCCAATGCCAGAATGCCAACACAAAAATGCGCCACTATAAATACAGTCATAGTCGACGGGGACAATCACTAGAATACCATAGCAAACTTTACTGCATAAGGAAAACCCAAATGGTCAGCGATCGTCCGGCCCCCTTTTTCTGAACAAGCAGTTGATGCTAAAAACAATTGCGGACAAGTGTAAAAGCACTCCACACAAAATCCCAGCTCACAGTGTCGCCCCACACACTCAACTAAAATCAGGGGCGGGGCGACGGAACCATAATTTATAACGGGGTTTAATGTATGGGGTTTTTGGATATTGGTTTGCGTGCCTGATTGCTGAAATAGTGGTGGGGTTCATACCTTTGAAATAGTTTTTACTTCAACAAATCAAGGACCAATTTCATTGCATGTAGTTTGTACCCATATGGTGGGTCTCTGTCCTGTAAACAAAATTGAAGAATGGTAGGGTTTTGTTGATTGCTACGTTTTTTGGTTATTTGGGCTACTTCTTTAGTTGATTGGTTAATCGCTTCGCTTTTTATTTGATTGATTGGTGTTGGCTACTTGCTTAGTTGTTTGGTTGGTTGCTTTGTTGATTGGTTGGTTGCATTTTTGATTGCTGGCTACTTGTTTAAATTGATTAGTTGATTGCTTGGCTACTTGCTTAGTTGTTGGTGGTTTTGCTGGCTACTTGGGGGTTGATTATTGGTTGCTTGGCTACTTGCTTAGTTGACTAGTTGGTGTTTTGTTTATTGCTGGCTATTTGATTAATTGATTAGTGATTTCTTGGCTACTTGCTTAGTTTTTGAGTGGTTTGTTTGGCTACTTGAAAATTTTGATTATTGATTGCTTGGGTACTTGGTTTTTTGATTGCTTGCACTTGTTTAGTAGATTAGTTTTGCTTGGCATTTTGTAGTTTTTGGATGGTTGCTTGCCTACTTGGTAAGTTGTTGGGTTGGTTGCTGGCTACTTGTAAGTTGGGGATGGTGTTTGACTACTTGATAAGTTTTTGGGTTGTTTGCTTGGCTAGTTGGTAATTTTTGGGTTTGGTTTTGGTATTTGGAAAGTTTTTGGGTGTTTGCTTGGCTACTTGGTAAGTTGTTGGGTTTTTGTTGGCTACTTGGTAAGTTGAGGGGTTGGTTGGGCTATGGTAAGTTGTGGGTTTTGTTGTTTTGCTAATGGTAAGTTTTGGGGGTTTGCTTGGCTACTGGTAAGTTTTTGGGTAGGTTGCTTGCTAATTTGTAAGGTGGGGGTTTGGGTTGCTTGGCTACTTGGTAAGTTGTTGGGTTTGGTTGCTTGGCTATTTGGTAAATTTTGGTTGGTTGCTGGTATGATAAGTTGTTGGTTTGTTGTTTGGGCTAAAAGATAAACATAAACACGCCGTGTCTGAGGATTAGACCCACTTAAACCTTCTGGCGAGGTGTGCTCTAACCCCCGCCTTTGGATCTTTGTATCTTCCAAAGTGACAATAACATATTACCAAGTCCGCTTTTCTTTTTTTTTAGCAAATATAGAGAAAAAGATGCCAAACATCGTGCTTGACAAATTGACGTAATCCATTCCCATTGACGGGGAAAACGCACCTGAAAATTTGCATATTAATATGGAGACGGTTTCCCATGTGAAAATTATAGAGGAATATCATACTGTCCATAAGCTATAAGATACTATCCGCAGTATAACTAAATAGACAAAAACCATTTTAAAAATACATTTTAGGTGACTACCAGGGGGGTTTTTAGACAAAACAGATCAAAATAGATCAATATTTATCTTACGACAAATAGCCGATAAAAATTGGGAACAAAAAAGAGATCTCCATCTTTTTGGGGATTTAAAAAGCTTAGATAGCGTGCATAGGAATAGTTTAGGAATGCAGCGGGAATTTTGGGAATCCCAAAGAAGTTAAAACATGCCCAGACTATGCAGGGAAGATACTTATTATAGTAAATTAAAGGCGGAAATCAACCTTTTCCAAATAACATCTGGTTTGAAACATATCGCCGCTCTATTCAATCGGGCTTAGAAAAATTTTAAAGGGGGGAAAAGGAGGAATTGTATTGGGGGAAACATCCAATCTGTTGGTTTTGCAGATGATATAGATTTTTAAAGGGGGCAAAAAGACATTGGTTTGACTCCTTGAAAAAAAGCCCAACTGCCCAACTCATAAGGGAAGAAATCAAACTAGAATCATTTGGAAATAAGATATACTATGCACTGCAACATTACAAAAATAAAAGGGCTACTCGAACAAAAAGTCACAATATAAAAAACTGATAAACCAAATTGTGCTTTTGGCTCTAAAACCTGGAGTAACAAAAGGAGACGAAGCTTGCTACAAACCTTGAAACAAAGTTTTAGAGCATTTTTGGGACCCTTTGGGATACACAAAGTGGGAGTGGAAAAAGAATAAAAAGACATTTTATCTTTTTAAGCCCGCTATCACTGGTATCATAAAGGCTAATGATACAAGGGGGGGCATATAGAAAGAATGGAAGAAAATGGGGAAAAAAACCCGTTACATTAAAAAAATAATGACCGTAACCCGGGAGGTAGACCAAAAAGACGGGGAAGATAATATTTTACAGACCTAAAAGCATTTGGAATAAACGACTGGAAAGAGAAGGTAACCCGAGAGACGAATGGAGAGAGTTTGTATCTACAGCAAAGTTTTAATGGTGGGAACGCTGAAGAAGAAAAGATATATAAAAATTTTGCAACCTTTACAGGACACACTGTCAACATCAGCATCTTCAGCGATTTTGATTTTTGCAAGATTACGCTCAGATTTTTCCCTTTGCTTTCTGAGCGACCGGTTCACATACCCAGTAATTTACCAACGCTTTTAAAACCGCTATAAATTCTCGCCGTCGTACGTTCCCCACGAAGTATACGGGACTACGGAAAAAGTAGCAAACCACTGGGCCGGGGGGACCGGGTTAAAATTATATAATATTATAATAAATATATATATATTTATATATATATTATTATATATATATATATATAAAATATTATATATATTATATATATATATATTATATAGTAAATATTATATATATTATAATATATATATTATACGGTCCCCTGGCCTAGGGGTTTAGCTACTTCTCCGTAGTCCCGTAACTCTGTGGGTAACGTGACGACGGCGAAAATTTGATAGGGGTTCTAAACGCTTTGGGTAACTTACTGGGTATGTGAACCGGTCGCTCAAAAAAGCAATGGAAATACTGAGCGAAATTTTCCCAAGAAATAAAAAATCAGCTGAAAGATGCTGATGTTGACAGTGATGTCCTGAAAAGGGATATGCAAACATTTGTATATATTTCTCTTTTTCAGCTTTCCGAGCCTTTAAAGTTCTTGCTGTAGATACAATCTTCTCCATTCGTCCTCGGGTTGACCTTCTCTGGCCAGTCGTTTTTTCCCAAAGTGCTTGTGGGTCTGTATTATTTATCTCTCCACCGTTTTCTGGTCTCCCCCGGGTCTACGGTCATTTTTTTTGAAGAAAGCGATTTTTTTTCCCATTACTTCCATTTTTTTATATCCCCCACCATTGTAATTGCCCATGTCCCAGTGTTTAGGGGGACTTAAACAGATCAAAAAATGTTTTTGTTCTTCTCTTTCCACTCCCCACTTTGTTATCCCTAAGGGGCCCAAAAGATGCGTCTAAAACTTTGTTTTAAAAGGGTTTGTAGAAAGGCTTCGTCCCCTTTCGTTGTACTCCGGTTTTCAGACCCATACAGCACAATTGGTTGATCAATTTTTTGTATATTGTGATCTTGTGTTACGAGATAGCCCCTTTGATTTAGTAGATGTTGCAGTGCATAGTATATCTTATTTCCAGAATGATTCTAGTTTTATTCTTCCCTTATGTTTTTGGGCATTTGGGGCTTTTACTTTAAGTAGTCAATTTTCCAATGTTTTTTGTCATTTTCCTTATAATATCTATATCATCTGCAAAACCAAGCAGATTGGATGTTCCCCCAATATCACATTCCTCCTTTACCCCCTCAACTTTTCTAGAGCCAGATTAAAAGTAGCGGCGATAGTGTTTAAAGCCAGATGTTTTTTGGAAAAGGTTGATTTCCGCCTTTTATTTTACTATTATAAGTATCTTCCATGCATGTCTGGTCATTTGTTTAATTTCCCTTGGTTTTCCCAAAATTTCCCTGCATAGCATTCATAAATATTCCTATGCACGCTATCATAACCCTTTTTAAAAATCCACAAAATGTTATGGAGACTCTTTTATTCCCAATTTTTATCGGCTATTTGTCGTAAGATAAATATTGAATTATTGATCTTTTTTGTCAAAAACCCGCCTGGTAGTCACCTAATATGTATTCGAATAGGGTTTTAGTCTTTTAGTTATACTGCGGATAGTATTTTGCTTATGGACGTATGATATCCTCTATAATTTTCCCCGGGAAACCCGTCTCCATATTATATATGAAAATTTTACGGTGCGTTCCACTCAAGGGCAAAGGATTCGTCAATTTGTCAGAGCCGATTTTTGGGGCATTTTCTCTCTATATTTTCTAAAAAACACAAGAAATGCGGACTTGGAAAGATGTTATTGTACTTTGGAAGATACAAAGACCCAAATGGCGGGGGTTTAGAGCACCCTCCCCAGAGGTTGGAAGTGGGTCTAACCCTCAGACCGGCGTTTTTATGTTTTCTTAAACCCCAAGCAACAAACCCCAACTTATCAAGTAGCCAAGAAACCAACCAACAATTTACCAAGTACCCAAGAAACCAAACCCAAAAATTACCAAGTACCAAAGCAAAACCCACACCTTACAAATTAGAAAAGCAACCTACCCAACAACTTCCCAAATAGCCAAGAAACCAAACCCAAACCCTTACAATTAGCAAAGCAAAAAACCCAACAATTTACCAAGTAGCCAAAAACCCAAAACCCATCAACTTCCCAAGTCCAAGCAACAAACCCCAACAACTTACCAAGTAGCCAAGCAAAAAAACCCCAAAACTTACCAAGTACCAAGCAACCAACCCAACAATTACAACACCCAAGCAAAAAACCCCAAACAATTTATCAAGTAGTCAAGCAACACCCACAACTTCCCAATACCAAAGCAACAAACCAAAAACTTACCAAGTGGGAAAGAACCCAATCCAAAAACTAAAAAAGTACCAAAGCAAAAAACTAATTACTAAAAAAAGTACAAGCAATAAAAAAAACCAAGTCCCCAAGAAATAATAATCAAATTATCAAGTAGCCAAGAAACCCAACTCAACAACTAAGAAAGTAGCCAAGAAATAAACTAATCAATAATCAAGTAGCCAGCAAAACAAAGCAACCAACTAGTAAACTAAGCAAGTAGCCAAGCAACCAACTAATCAACTCACAAAGTACCCAAAGCAACCAACCCAACAACTAAGCAAGTACCCAAAGAAATAAACTAATCAATAATCAAGTAGCCAGCAATCAACAATGCAACCAACCCAACAAAAAAGAAACCCAAACCAATAAACTAAGCAAGTACCCAAAAACCCAAATCAATAAACAAAAGTACAAAGCGTTTAACCCAAATAAACAAACGAAGTACCCAAGAAACCCAAAAAACGTAGCAATCAACAAACCATACCATTTTAAATTTTTCTTTACAGGACGAGCCAAACCATATGGGTACAAACTACATGAAATAAAATTGGTCTGGATTTGTTGAAGTAAGACTATGAAAGGGGTATGAACCGACCACTATTCAGCAATCAGGCACGAAAACCAAATATGCCACCACAACCCCATACTTTAAACCCACGTTAAAAAATTATGGTTCCGTCCCCCTCCCCTGAGTTGAGTTGAGGTGTGGAGCGACATTGAGCTGTGGATTTTGTGGGAGTGTTTTACATTGTCCGCAATGTTTGTAGCATCAACGCTTTTCAAAAAAATGGCGGCCGGACGATCGCGACTTTTTTGGGGTTGCCTTATGCAGTAATGTTTGGCTATGGTATTCTAGTGTTTGTCGTTCCTTTCGACTATGAACTGTTTTTATAGTGGCGCATTTTGTGTTGGCTTCTGGCATTGGCATTATAAATAGTATACTTGTTCGGGCTGGGTTTGTCGAGACCCGTCTGTTCTCTTTCAGTGGACAGTGAGGACATTTTGTGTGATATTCTGACACAGGACCGTAGCATAATGGGGCGACCTTTGCGGGAAGTGGGACCGGACTAATTAACTAAATAAATTTGCACAGCCTTCTAATCTATATTACATAAAATTTTCTGATACACGATTATGAAATCTTTCGTTTACTCGTCATTTTTCCTTTTTCCACCGCTATGGTTAATCTTTAGCTATCGGGTTTTTATTACTGAGGCAGTGTCGATACATGTGGTATGTTTTTTATCTTTTATCCTCAACACCTTGTTCGTAGGAAAAACATTATTACCCCCGCCTCATTTGAAGCATCCTTTTGGGGTAATACGTCAATGACAGACTAATCAAGATCACGAATTCTTTCACATAGATTATTGTTATAAATTTTTGGGAAATTCTTACATCACGATTGTCTCAAAAATGACAAAATTTATTCATTCTTTCATCTTTCATTCATTCTTTCATTCTTTCATTCAATGCATGTCTTTTGCAAAACCCTCACCCATAAAAACCCTTTCCCGGGAAAAACTTTGGGCCATAAGCAAGACGTCCACGTCCGATAACCCATATGGAGATCATCCGCCAATCCTGCCCCCATTTCTCTTTGGTTTCCTTTTCTCTTTTCCCGGGGCATATCCCCATGCATTATTGTTCTCCAAGCTTTCATGACGTTTCAAGTGAAAAAAATTTTTAAAATTTTTCTTTGTTTTACGTCTTTAGCTCCCAACTTTCTTCAATATTCAGCTTTTAATGCACGCCTAATTATGTAAATAATTGGCGGGGCCCTTTTACGGATTTTGGAGCATCCGAAACCCGGCCCCCTTTCCCTTTTCCATATATTTCCGGTTAAAATTTATAGGCTGTGATAACTTGAAGTGTACTTTTCTGTACGTAAAACTCACGTCATCAGAGTGCCAAAAAAAAAAAAAAACCAGCTCAAAAAAAGTCTTTTAAATCTTCAAAGGTCAAGCAAAGTTCTTGAAATTTTGTAAATTTAAACTTCAGTTTTGTGTTCAATCATTTCTAAAAGTTTAAATTTACCCGGTCGCTTTGCATGAAAGGATCTTCTTTCCAAAATATGCTCCAAATTACCTGTATACGTTGCACAAAATTGTCATTTACACCACCGCTTTCCTCTGTGGGTTTTCCCCTGATCTTTGCTGTGCTTACTGCCTTCGTTCATAAATCGTTTGAGGGTGTCCTGGTACACATTTCCTTGAGAAAACCCCCAACGGATACAAACCTAGGGTTTCAGTCGGGTGAATGTTTGCCCACTCAAGTCACACTTCATGCGATCAGTCTCCCTGAAATCGCTCTCTCAGCCAGGTAGAGAGTTTTTTGATGGGTGGGTCCCCCCTCTTGCGGGAAACCACCGTAATCTCTATGCAATCCCGGGTCGTCCCAATGATCCCCAAACTTTAGAACACGAGGCCCCTTTTTTTGGGGGGGGGGGGGGGGGGGGGGTCCTCACGTGTACTTTAGACACAATAACCCCCGCAGGGGTCGCCTGGCCATGGGGTGTAGCCGTCTGCCTCATTCTCACAAGTTCGGGGGTTTCGTTTTCGGTCCTACCGGGAAAAGTAGACCGGTCAAAAAATGCCGCAAAAGTGGGGTGGTCGGCCAAAGGGGCTAAAGAAGCAGTTTGCTGAAAACAAGCACAACGCAATCACGCCCGTTTAAACTCCCCGGTTGAACGCAGACAAAAAGGGTTTTCGGATCCCGTCTTTGGATTCTCGAATCAAGGGTTGTTTTTTTCCCGAGACCCCCAAAGGTGTCGTCGGGGGCTTCGGATTTCGGCGCTGTCATTCTGTTTCTGCAGGGGGTTACCCCACCTACCGAGACTGAGTATACGGGATACAATCCCTGTGCTGGTGTGGAGGTAGCGGGTTCAACCCTTTGAGCGGTCAGTTTGGCTAAAACGTTGACTTCTCGCCTTGATTTGGGACGTTAATACAAGTACCTCAAAAGTCAGAGTGGGTTCGCCTGAGGGCGAAAAACAACAGTAAAAAGGAAACTAATCCACACGCAAAACTCAGTCCAGTGCACTAGATGAATTAGCACGTGTTTAGACAAAGCTTGAGTTCAAGCGAGCTGACAAAAAAGTTATCCTCTTACTTATAACGTTATATTTGTTACTCTGAATTCTAAACATCAGTTCATTTTTAATTTATTTTCTTTCTTCGTTACTTTGCATTGTTTCGTCGCGCTAGGCTTCACATTTGATAAAATTTGTGATATCGCAGTGCACACCAGTCCCCGCGGGTCTCCGTCAGTAGTAAAATCCTTCTTGCTTGTAGTTGATTCTATATACTAATTTGCATTAGGGTTTGCTTAAGTACACGATTGTCTGTGTCAACTCAATATTGAGTGTAATTTCATTTTTGCAATCAAAGATTGTTTCAGTTTGCTCCGAATTGCGTATCTTCAAGATCAATGTATGAAAGAATGTTGCACTGAGATGAATGTTGTAATGGGATGAATGATGTACTGTAATGAATGTTCTACTGTGATGAATGTTGTACTGGATGGATGTTGTACTGTAATGAATGTGGACTGGGATGAATGGTGTACAAAGACGAATATTGCACCGGGATAAATGTTATACGGGGATGAATGTTGTACAAGGGTGAATGTTGTACTGGGATGAATGTTGTACTGGGATGAATGTTGTACTCGGATGAATGTTGTACTCGGGATGAATGTTGTACTCGGATGGATGTTTGTACTCGGATGAAATTGTACTCGGATGAATGTTAAACTCGGATGAATGTTGTACTCGGGATGAATGTTGTACTGGGATGAATGTTGTACTGGAATGAATGTTGTACTGGAATGAATGGTGTACAGAGATGAATTTTGTACAGGGATCAATTTATACAGGGATAATTGTGTGCATGGATGAATGTTGTACAGGGATGAATTTTGTACTGGGATGAATGTTGTACTGGATGAATGTTGTACTGGGATGAATGTTATACTCGGGTCTTCGTTGAGGAGAAAGATGCGGGTGGTCTCGTGGATGGAGCTGTCGTTGGGATGTAAAGTATATGAGTTTGTCGTGTTCTGTATGATGTTTGATATGTTAGGTGGGTGGGTGGGTGGATGGAAGGATGAATGCATGGATTGATGGGTGGGTGGTTAGGTGGATGGATGGATGGATGAGTGGGTGCGGGATTGATGGAAGGTTGAATAGATGGTTTTGGATGGATGGGAAGGCGGGTGGGTGGATGGATGAATGGATGGATGGATGGGTGGATGGATGCATGGGTGGATGAGTGGGTGGATGGATGGGTGGTGGATGGATGGATGGATGGGCGTGTGGATGTGTGGGTGGATGAGTGGCTGAATGGATGGGTGGATAGGTGGGTGAGTGGATGGATGGATAGGTGGAGGGTTGGTGCGTAGATGTTGATGATTGGCTGACGGGTTTTGTCTCCTTGATTGGTTGATTGATTTACTTATTGTCTGACTGGTAAGCTTTTAGCTGGTTGATTGTTGGTTGGTTGTGAATTGTCGGGTTGTGAATTATCTGGTTGTAAATTATCTGGTTGTGGATTCTTTGGTTCTGAATTCTCTGGTTGTGAATTATGTTGTGGTGAAATCCCCGAGTGTTAACTCCTAATTCCTATGCATTGCATTCAGGGAGACTACATCGCCACTGAATCTGATTGGTCTATACAAAAATGGGTCAAGGAACATTTACCCAATGCGCATTGAGACTTGTGAACGAATTCTTTATTTTCAATATAGCGCGGAATCCTGGACAATGAACGAGCAGATTTTTATTGTTTTGGTTCGCATATCCATTACAGCGCATCGCTGTCAACATCAGCATCTTTCAGCTGATTGTTGATTTCTTGGCAAGATTACGCTCAGTAGTTTGCCATTGCTTTCTGAGCGAGCGGCTCACATACCCCGTAACTTACCGACGCGGAGAGAACTGCCACCGATTCTCGCGCACGTCACATTACTCACGAGAGTATACGGAATTATGGAGAAAGTCGCTAACTCCTAGGCCAGGGAGACCGGCGAAGCAATTATACAGTTAAATAGACGCCCAGTGATGTGCATAGACCGAAGAATATGTCGTATTTCATTGAAACAAACCAATTAAATACGGCGGTTCTAGAAAAAAACAAACTGAGAATAAAAAGAGAGTTGATGAAAGAAATAAAAATTAGTAGAGGCAAGTGAAATATCATGGCCACGTTAAAACAAGAAATACCTATAGAAACCTTAAGGAGGGTAAGGTTGAAGGCAAGCGAGCCAGAGGTAGACAACGATACAAGTGGGAAGATAACATCAAGAGATGGACGAACAGCAATCTGACAGAATGTACAGTCAAGGCGAGAGACAGACAGTGTTGGAGATCCATTGCAGCTTACCTTCATTGTGAAGACGGCACCTGATTGATTGACTTACTTACGTAATGAGAATGGATAGTAAACAATATACACAAAAAGATAGGTAACCTGGAATATATTAGATCGGAAGAAGTTGCGAATGCAGTTTATAATCCCGCATACCGCGTTCGAAACACAGCTGTGGGGGATTTGGAAGCAGACCGAATTACGTTGGTTTATATACAGTGTTAACGCGTGCCGGTCGTTCAGAAAGCAACGGCAAACTACTGAACGTAAATTTGCCCAAGAATCACAAACAAGCAACAACAAAAAATGCTGGAGTTTGCTTGCTTGCTTGCTTGTGTTCGTTGGCTTGAGCTCCAACGCGAAGTCCTGTATATCGGATGAAAGCATCCTGTTGTCCAACATTAGTGTAATATCATACAGGACCTGAGGTTTGCGTGAGTATCCGTTGTCCCATGTCTAGCTTATTGGTGTGCAGACTGGTGATTCCTCGCCGTACAGGCAGACACTCTCCGGCTTCGGAGAAATCGGCGACCCTACTCCGAAGGAACCTGTTGCCCAGGACGCTCGACGAGGACGTGTCAACAGGTCTTGGCCAGTATATAACCCGGCCCTGGTGCCTTGGAAACACCTCTGCGTCCCAATGCTGGAGTTGACTGTTACGTCCCGTAAAGGGTATGCTTTTTTTAACTTTTAACTTTTTTAAACTTTTTTTAAACTTTAACTTTTAACTTCGTCATACCTTTACACCTGTATGGGCGTAACTTACCTTCACAAATATACCAACAGGTGCTCTATGACCTCGGTTAGACAAACCTGTTCACCTTGACCTACTTTACCCTCCCATCACCCATCTTGTGGCCACTGGACTATTAGTATTAGATGTGGGGTCGGCAACATACAGCCTCAGGGCACGGAAAACATGCCCTTGTGCGTGTGTGTGTGTGTGTGTGTGTGTGTGTGTGTGTGTGTGTGCGCGCGCGCGCGCATACATTACCCTCCCACCTGTCATGTTAGGACAGTTGTCCTGGGTGTCGCCTGTCAAAGTCAACCAGGGAACGGAGAGTTTATGCACAGGTAACATGTCTTGACTGACAGGTAACAATAGTTGACGTAACCGGGCTGTTTAGAACTAGGAGGGCAGGTAGGCAGGCAGGTGGGTAGACAGGTAGGTAAGTAAGTTAGTAGTGGTTAGGTAGTTATGTAGGTAAGTCATTTAGCCTGGATAGGTAGAGAAGTCGTTAGGTGGATGTTAGGTAGGTAGGTTTGTAGGTAGGTAGGTAGGTAGGTAAGACAGACTGGGAGGGCGCGTGGTGGTTGATAATATGTAAAGTATGTTAGGTAGGTAGGCAAGAAGGTTGGTAGATAGATATGTGGATAGAAAGGTGGGCAGGTAGGAAGGTAGGCAAACAAGAACGTTGGAAGATAGTAAGGTAGGTAGGTAGGTAGGTAGCTAGCTAGCTAGACAGGAAGGTTGGTAAATGTATATGTGGGTAGGCAGTAAAGTTGGTAGATAGATATTAGATAGGCGGGCAGGTAGGGAGGCAGAACGGTTGGTAGATAGTTAGGCAGGTAAGAAGGCTGGTAGATAGGTATGTAGGAAGGTTTGTAGATAGGTATGAAAGTAGGCAGGCAGGCAGTTGGGTAGGTAGAAAGGTTGGTAGATAGACATGCAGACAGGTAGGTAGACAGATAGGTAGGGAGGAAGGTAGGAAGGGGCATATATTTAACGTTATCGTCTGGAGTGAACTGATGTGGCAAGCTATATTGGTTGTTTAGCCCAGGAACAAAACACCTTATTAAGACATCATTATCATCATCATCATCATCATCAGCATTATCATTATCATCACCATTGCCATCATCATCATCATTATCAGCATCATCATCGTCATCATCATCATCATCATCATTACCATCAGCATCATTATCTCCCACTTCTGCCATCAAGCATCATGGGAAGGTATAGCTGGCGCTCCAGTGCCCTATGGACGGTACTATATAGTATAATTCTATGTGACTGTATGATGTCTTTTCTGTCGTCAATCAATTTCCTTCTTGCACGTCCTCTTGCTCCCGCAGTAGATCTTTAATAACATAGCGCCAGTGCTGATAGTTAATGGTGTTGCATTCTAACGAGATGGCCAAACCATTCGATCTTCTGTCTTTCAATATATGTGGCACAATGTGTTGATCCCACTGTCTGTCTGATAACATCATTTCTTATTTAGTCTGGGATGGTTAAGTTGACAGCTCTCCTCAAGCATCTCATTTTGCAGATGTTGATTTAGCGTAAGATTGATGTGGATAATTTCCAAGTTTGACATCGGTACTATAGGGTTGGTGTGAATATGTTATTTATTATCTGTCGTTTTGCGGATATAGGTATGTTTGGATGTTTCATTATGGGTGATATAAAAACGCACTTGCGTTTTGTCATCTGATTTAGATTTCTCTGTCTATTCAGCCATCTTCTGTGATCATGCTTCCAATATGTTTGAATTCTTTAACCTGCATCAGAGATGGGCTATTAATCTGTATACGCAGCGGACTAGGATATCTGTTAACTGGTGTTACCTCATTTTTGGCTGTATTTATATTCATATTTCATCTGCTGCATGTTGAACTTATAATCCGGTAGGGAATTTATTTGTTCACTAACTATTGCTCAACCAGCTCTGTGGTGGAGGAGTTACGAATGCAATTCGCTATCTTGCATACCGCGTTCAAAACACAGCTGCGGGCGATTTGGAAGCAGACCTTCTTGCGTTGGTTTCTATACAATGGTATAAGTGCCGGTCGTTCCGAAAGTAGTGGCAAACTACTGAACCTAAACTTGCGAAGAAATCTCAAAGGCCTAAAATATGCTGGGGTTGATTGTGACTCCCCGTACAAGAATGCAACAAACAGTATCCCATATAGCTCGGTCTCTTTCTGCAGAGCGGCCATGCTTAAGCGTTAAACAGAATGCAAACTCATTAGCTCCTGCGATGACGCCGGGGGGGGGGGGGGGGGGGGGGGCTCTGAAAAAGCTGCACTCGTGAACCGAAAGACAAAGTCAAAACAAAAGGAACCCAGGACATTCAGAGCCCGAGGA